>JARYHS010001777.1:0-37591 GCA_031002005.1 Vandiemenella viatica | reverse complement strand
GACAACTGTTTGCTGGCCACTTCTAGTTTGCAACATCATGCAGATAAGTTTATTATTTATGACCAACAGATTACACCGATATAGCTCAATCAATTCTAACAGATGGTTAAGGTTTAACATTCTCCAGTAGAATTTCTGTCACTAAAACTTCGATTCACTGCAGAGAATAAAGCACTTGCGAACAGAAATATGGAAACGTGTGTAGAAACTTTTATGTTGGAGGTTGTATGGTGGTTCATAAAAATTAATACGGTTACGTGATTAGTGATAAATACCTGTTAATATTTTTCTCCAATTTTTCGCGATAATTTGAATGGCGCGGAGTGGGTGTACGTGTGAAGTGAGGGAATGGTGAGCCTTTCCTCGAGTATACTGGGACAGTGTAAGAGCCACATTATAAGGAGTGGAGGAATTGCAGAGAGTTGTTTGTAAAAATTAATCGTAACCGATATAATAAAGGAGATATAAAGAGATTCATTGATAGACAGGAGATGGACGAGTAGAATACTGGGAATGTATACTGCAAAGATTGGTGATTAGTTCTAGTAGTGGGAGAGCCTTATTGTGTATGTTAAAGAGTAATAAATTTTAGTAAATTACCAACGAATTAGTTAAATAATTTACTTGAAATATTGAAAGGATTTAAAGCAAAAATTCGTGTGAGGCAAAAGTTGATGTGCAGGCAAATTACCGCGGGGGAAGTGGTTTAGATTTTAAACGGAAGAAATATGTTCTTAAATCCCCAATATAGAGCAAAATGTAATACCAGTAAATAAAAATTGCATCCCCTGCTAGATGAAAGAAAGGAAAAAGTCACAAAGTATGCTTAAAGGAAATCAAATGTTTCCAAACAATTTTACCATTTCTCCCCTTTCAGAAATTCGTCACTTAAAGTCATCTATCTTCTTTCGTTGTTGCTAAAAAATAAAACACATTCTCTATGAAAAGTAATGTCTCCGATATGTATCATGTTGCTTATTTTTAAACAATACGATTAGTCTATTTCATTTTCACAATTTATCGTTCGAAATAGCACAATAAAGAGATTGTGTAGTGCCTTCTTTCCAAACAGGACACGCAGTGTTAAGCCAAAGTATACTGTATACCTGCAACTTACTGCGTAGGACGATATCGTGAGGAAAGAATTTTACGCTCCCAATTTCATAACAGTAAATACTCACGCAAAGGCAGTACTATTCATTCCCTTATTCCCAGTGCTGGTGGCAGCACTTGAAGGCCGGGAGGGTGGGAGTGGGGGGGTGTGGAGTGAGGGAGTGGGAAAACTTCCGGCTTGCGTGTCACCGAGTGACAGCCGGCAGGGGTGGTGAAGGAGCGGTCACAGCGAAACCACAAGGCTCCCAAAAGTGAAAATTCAAAACCATTGGCGTATAAGGATTTGTACATTGACCTAACTAATAGAAGAGTCAAATTGTGGTGTCATCTTTAATCAAGCATCTGATCAAGCCTTTTTTTTTAAAGTAAATATACGCTAATGAAATGCTTACAAGAAGTTAATTTTAATGAGTTTTCTATCCGTACTGTCATACTCTTTTGCACAATGACAGCGCACAAACTCATCTGGAACAAGAAACCTAACTCCTTTCGTCTTCCGTTTGTGTTTTATCAGTTATATTTGAACATAATTTGTAGTGTATCAGGAATACAAAAATAAACGTGTGAACTGCGCACTCGACAGCCTCTTCAATCTTCCATCACTACTGCGGAATAAATTCAGTACAAACTAAAATAAATATCCTGAAATTTTCATAGTTGGCGAGTTTCAATACCCACTATGATTATATATATAAATTCCCCCTCCTCCATCAAACATCCTACAACTATATTAATTCCTATGATATTTCCAAATTTTAAATTATAATTTTGTTTGGGGTAGTAAGAACTAAGGTAGTGCGTAATTGCAAATTTCTATGATAATTGGCTCAGAAATTGTAATGCTATGACAGAGGGACGAATGAATGGTCCCATAAGAGTTGCGTCTTTCTTTTAGAATGTACAGGAAAAGCAAGAGTGAATCACAATCTCCATGTTTCAACAAAATGTAGTGTCGAAAGAGATACATGAATGAATTCGATGCAAACTCCTTCTCACTGACACGGCGTAATAATACCATTTGTTCTGCCTCGTGTAATTAAGCTAACTGAAATAAATGATGACTATAGCCCTTTCAGTGGCGGTTCAAGGTCACCCTGCTCTACCCCCACTCCGCTACCCTTACCCCTGCATGCGAAAGGGAAATTACTCCCGCATACGTAGATACAGCTGTCAGCTCAGGAAAATTGGTGAGGTGAGGAGCGGGGCAGGGGTAAGGTGACCTTGAGCCGCCAGTAAGGAGTGAACAGAGTATAACATTTTTTCTTCGTTTTTTAGAATCCATTTGTTCCCACAACACAAGTACAGAGTCACTTCATTAGCAAGAGAGGGAATGAAGTCAGAATCCCTGACAGCGGCAGGACAAACAAAAGTAATTAAGTATCATATAACTTTTTAATTCAAAAGTTGACCTTGGGATTCATTTACTAATAAATGCAGCTTTTTTTGAGTTCCTGAAACAAAAGCTTATGTTCTATTACAGTTATAACTTTTACGGCTTTATTAAGGTTAGAGCCCAGAAAAGATATTAATGAAATAAGTTGAAAAATTAATTTTGTGATTAAGTTAGCAAAACAAGTCAGAACGCATTAAAGCTGTTTTCATTTATGCGGGTACAACGGGGCTTGACAATTTCCGGCGTTAATAAATGAATCATTGTGTTTCCAAACGATTTTTTGCTTTTTGTTTTTGTTTTCAGTACGTAATATCACAATTGGTGGAATGGGGAATACAAACTGAAGGTGACATTAGGCAGAGAAGTGGGCAGGTGTGGGCGCCTAAAGGCGATGTATCCACACCTTAGCTCGCGGCTGGTGGAGGCGTCTGCTTCATTCTGATTTGAATTGCCTCATTTAAGGTAGTAGAGAGGTGTTCAATTCCTTTGCAACGAATCTTCACATCTGACGGTCAAGAGAAGCCGTTTATTCTAATATCGACATACCGTAACCTTGTCTACGTTGAACGGTTTTTGTGAATACAGTAGTTTGAGCAATAATCATCTCGCATTAAATTTACGTATTATCCTATTATACACGTGGTTGGTCTCGTCGCTGTTAGACTGGGATATTCCTCCATCGAATTTAAGTACCTGGTTTCACGTTCTTGTGTTAACAAATCTGCTGAAATATCCCCAGTTTGTTCGAAATTTGTCACAGGTGTACCTAATAGAGGTGACGGAGATAAGTTTTGCAAATCTAGGGTAAAGGAAAAGGCAAGGCAAATGAGAGAAAAGTTTATATTAGAGTTATTTTAGTCACGGTTTTGTATTGTGCATTTTCATTTAAACCTATAGCAGTCTGTTAGCTCAGTATTTAGGCCGCAGTATTGTGTGGGGTCTGGATGCTGGCCTCAATAGGTCGTCCGTTCGTGTCGGGCCGTTTTTTTCGTTCTGACCATGCAAAACAACAGAAAGAATGACGAAATGATACAACGAGGAGACATATGACTGTTGATGCCTACTTAACCTGTAAGACGAAATCATAATTTCAAAGAAAATATTGACTAAGGCGGCCACACTTGAAATTCAGAATTCCGGTTCGAATCCTGGTGCAGCAACGATTTTTTACCGGTTTTGATTTGTTAATGCGAGTACGCTATGATGCTCTGTAATTCGGATTTCGCGTTAAGTTGTAGACACAGGCAGGACAGAGGCGGAATGCGTGCCAAGTCGAAACTGTCTCCAGCTCTTAAGACTATACGAATTTACTTTAGTCCTTAAATCTCGGTATTCGCTACAAATCCATAAATCAATCAAACGATCTACCTAATTAACGGAGTTTCTCTCAATTTAATTAATAAATGTGCTTCCAAAACATCTTTTTCGCTAATTTTATAAATAACTCCGTCTACAAACAAAGGTTTTGGTGAATTTTATTTTATTTTATTACCCAGACGTGTTTCGCCCTTATGGTGTAGGGTATCATTAGTGGCTGTAAATGTGTTTTTCACATGTGTGTTATTACAATTACTATCAACAGTACAGATATATACACATATGCACACACTGTGTTCATAGATATAGTGCTAATCCTCACATGCCGGTCTGGAACAGCACCTCATACACTTTGCGAGCACTGTTCATTGAGGTTCCAGTTGAACATTCTTTCACCCGAAAGTCAATTAATCATTCTTTCACTACTTGTTTGCATGCCATACTTGTTGCTATAGCAACAAGTTGTTAGCCCGCCAAGAAGGCCAGATAGCCTGACACACATGGTGACACGATCACTAAGCTTGAATTTTAAAATAAATATAAACTGTGTGCAGTAGCAGACGGTACCAATTCAGAATCAACCCACTGCAAGGGGAAAGATGACCATTATCACAAACTGGCACATGCAAAAGTGAGTGGGAAAATTTTCTTTTGGGGGCAAGGATGTCAGGATTCGAACAAATTACCAAGTGAAGTGATGAATAATTTATCAAAAACGCTGAAGGAGTTTAAAATTAAAATTTGTAAATTGCAAAAGTAGATGGGGGAGAAATTTAACACTCAAATAATATGAGATAATAAAAAGTAAAATATAAAAGGGATAATTAGTTGACTGGGAATTGCCACTGAGCGTGTGCTCCATCGCAATTAAATTCATAATAATTAATAATGCATCTTTATTTGCGTCGTGGGAAAAGCGTTACAACCATTGGTATCTCTCATGCAAGAGTTAACTAGTTTATCTCCCGACTGGTTTGAAGCAATTCCCCGACCCTTCCCTTCCTGCGCTAATCTGCATCTCAACATCCCCCTTACAACCTACATCTTTAATTATCTGCTTCACATGTTCTAATCTTTGTCTACCTCTACAGTTATTTCCTTCGACGGTTCCCTCCACTAAGAATTAAACCAATCCCGCATATCTTAAGGTGTGACGTACGATCGTGTCTCTTCTTTCTGTAAGAATCTTTCACAACCTACTCTCCACGCCAGTCTTCTTCAAATCACATTCATTCGTACTTTATCTGTCTATTTAATTCTCAGCATTATTCTGTTGCACCACATTTAAATTCTTCAATTTTTATTCTATCTAGTAATCCAAAAGTCTTTGCTTCGCTACCATAAAGTGCTGCATTACACACATAGTCTTAAAAATTTCTTTATGAGTACTAGATTAATATCTGAGACTTGCTTCGGCCATAAGTTGTAATTTTACTCCTCAAGTAACGGAATTGACTTGCTTTTACTTATTTTCATTTATTTTTAAACTGCTATTATTGATTTCATTTCTGCTGCATTTGTCTTATATTTAGTCCAAATTCTTCCTTCAGTATTTTACGCCATTCAGTAATTTCTCAAGGTCCTCTGTCTATTCTGCTAACAGGATAATATAATCATCAAATCGTAGCATACTGACTTTTTCTTCTTGAACTCTTATGCCATATTCAAATTTCTCTTTTACATCCTTTATTGTTTGAATATTAATGAAGATAGTCTGCGACCTTGTCTCACATCCTTTTTAACACATGAATGTCTGTCATGATTCTCTACTTTGACTGTCGAAAACTCTATCGTCATCTTCTGGTGATGGAGCAGAGAATTCGATCGCCGAAATATCGTGTGTAAACACTTTATTCACTCAACTAGTGACCCGAGAACATTATGTTAACTCAAGGATTGTGGTTTTAATGTTAGCTCATTTTGGAAAGTTTGAAATATTTGACGTTACTAGTGCTTCAGCCAGATCGACTGATGGGAAAGAGTTGTCGGTCGAATAAGGGAAGCTCATCTCTCGGCGTAATGCACTGGCGCTGTTTTACGTCTGCTTTATGTTCCTCCATCGCAGTAGTTAACCCCGTCTAACAGACGCGCTGTTGTGGCAGATGAACAACTAGCCCACAAGACGCAGTTTACTCCCTTCATTTCACTCATATGTTTTAACGCTCCATCTATCAGGCACTGAGAACATCCAATAATCGTAATAAAATTAAAGATATTTAAAATATATTATTTCTATCTACCTTAATATCATAATGTTATACAAAAATTCATGATTTACCATCCGATTTATCCGCTTTGTCAAGCCCCAGAGCCATCACTTCCCTCAATGGCACCTAACACAATAATAAATTGAGGTATAGCCATACTGATCCTCGTTCTACCTCATAAGTTATATTAAATTTCGATTTTATCGAGAAATTGATAACTTTCGTAAAAGTTATGGACTCTTTCTACCTGTATGTATAAATTTTATAGGTGCGATCTCTAAGAATATTACTTTATGATGGTGATTCATACAGTTATATTCGTTTGAAGGTCAGTGAAAAATTCTTTACTTCTATAGTAATTCACAGACGCATAATTTTTGTAACAGTTAGGGACATATGTTGGTGATGGGGCTTGGAAGGATATTGGTCAAGGAATTAGGAATAGTGCATGGAAGGGGAAATATGATCATGGGCACAAGCTGGAACTGGATTTTACGCATAAGGGAGTGGGAAAACTTTTTTGTTTTTTTGTTGTTTTTGTTTTGAGGAAGGGTGTCAGGGAAAGGAATAAGTTACTAAGGTAAGTGATGAATAATTTACCAAAAATGCTAAAGGAATTTAAAATTAAAATTCGTAAATCGCAAAAGTAGATGGGGAAGGAATTTAACAGTGGTAGTATATAAGATAATAAAAAATAATAAGAAACGTGTAATTCGTTAATTGCGCTCCATTGCAATTTAATCCAATTCATTTCCAACAGTTCCTTTTTTCCGAAAAATGAAACTAATCAGATGAGAAGAATTAGTGCTCAAAGTTTGATGGCATCTCCTCTATCTCAGACCAAAACGTTTGCCAACGTGGCATCCACTACGCACAAGCGACAAAGCGTCAGAAAAATCTGTAAACATTCTCTTATCGAAGGTTGCTTACCCCACTGCATTTAGTACATTTTTGACACCAGACTGCCTTGCTATCAGTCGGCGGACGATGTCCTCTATGACTCACGTTCAAGCCAAACAGCAAGTTTGCGTAGATAAAACTGCTGTTGATTTCACAGAGTTCTAATAATGCATGCCAAATTTCAGTAAACTAGACAGTAAATATTAAAAGCATTCTATCCATAATAATCAAGTACCGACAATGGTCATACACGAGTTTTACTGCAACAGTAAAAATAAAACCAAATTATTCCTTTTACTTTTCTAGAAATTATGACATGCATAGTGACCCATTCAACAGTTTTTTTTTTCCAAAATCAAGTAAAAATAATGCACAGTAAGCATAATTTTCTTAGAACATTGTCTCTTACCTCTTCAGCACTAAACTTGGTCCTGTTCATACTGAAGTTGATATTAATGAGATTCCAATACTTCTTGTAGATTGGTTGCATATTATGATTCGTCTGATTTCTTGTGGATCTATTTCGTAAATATTAGCTACTATTTTATGCATAGTTCATTAGCATTATTTACACTTTCTCTGTGGTTGTTTTCAGTTATTTACTTCGGACAACTATGGAATGAAATTTGTGCTCAGATTACCATACAGAACTTTTATTTTATCAGACTCATCCTTAATGACATGCACTCCACAAAGCCGTTTCACCCTCACTTGGGTTAATTACGCTTGCTGATATGATCTTATGTCGGTCAAATTGAGTCCTTCACCGTTGTGTCATGAAATATAGCACAAAAACGAAAATGTGCATACTGTGAATATGTTTAATAATACTGACAGAAATTTAGGATTGATATGAGATAAATCTGGGTAAATTTGTTAAGGTTATGGTTTGTATATAAAAAAAGTTTTTGTGCACCAAAATGTGTCTATCTAGGACTGCGGAAAGCATTCTGGAATATTGATGATAACCGGTTAGTGAGTGTCAAAATCGGTTAAATTTGGATAGCAATAACTTATAAAGAAAGCAGATTACAAAAGTAAAGTTAGAAATATGTTAGATAATCTTGGAGACATCTAAGTATACTGAACATTTGAGGCATATGGTGTCATAAATTACAAGGATTCTAATCCACAAATATGCACCAAAGGCTTTCGAAGGAGGTAGAATGGCTAGTAACTTTCCTCTTTACCTACCCTAACCCGGTAATCCTACTGGAAAAAGGGGGACCTACAGTTTAACGTGGAATACAAACCACGAAAGCTCTCTGACGTACTTCATATTACACAACAAGCTGTGCCAGGGGTGAAGGTCGGGTAAATGGCCTATGAAAATACTCGCTGCTGCAGGGATTCAATCCGGGGACCTTTCTATCGCAAGTCCGACGCCTTATCCAGTGAACCACCAGGCCGGGGAGAGGGGACGAAGAAGAATTTGGCTGCAGCCTTTCGAAGGGCCCGTCCCGCATTGCCCTGAAACCAGTTAGGGAAATCACTGAAAACCGATATCCGGATGAATCAATAACAGAACGAAACTCGGTCTTCACAAACATAATGACCTTTAACTGCTCATTCCCAGGTTTGTATTTTGTGGAAGAAACAAAATTGATACCTGAACATGTGAAACTGGGATCTTTAAAAGTTCGGTGTCGAAGGAACGATTTTACTAAAAGAAAAGCTAATTTTTTCTTTTCGTTCCAATATATACGGTATTAAATAATTATCGGAGATACAGTTGAACCAAGAATCGTCTACAAAACAAAATATTAGAATACTTGCCCCAAAGCCCGTCAAAAATGACGGGTTTAACGGAGTGTTTGGTAATTTATTTCTCTCCATTTGCTTAAATAAATAGAGTTGTTATAAAATAAAAGCTCATGGTAATTTATCGTCTCTTGTGCTGTAACAAAAAGCTTCAGTTGTCAATTCGGTCCAGGTTGCATTTCAACCTATCCACAATCTCCGCAAATATTGTCGCTAGAGCAGTGTTTCCCAACCTTTTTTGGGTCATGTCCCACTTTTAATATTTTTTTGCCCCCCATACCTAATTTTTAATTAAAAAAATATTTTGCTAACATCAACGAAACTATACCTACCTAATAATTATTTACAGCACTGTTTTAAGAATTTGCTTTTTTGCTATATTTTGTATCTATATCTAGCATTGCATTTAAATAAACCGAAGAGAAAGCGGTAAAGTCGTATCAAGTCAATTTCTAAATTGTCCCCCTGAAAAAACCAAATTGCCCCCCTGTGGGGCGTGGGCCCCACGTTGGGAAACACTGCGCTAGAGCTTCAATCACACCCGAATTAATACATTCCATGTATGGCATGTCAGTGTCATCATGCATCGCGATATAAACTTGATCCCAAATCTTCACAGGTTCTAACACCTTTCTTATTACCTGTGATGAGGATCGATATTTTAACGGCTGAGACAGCTTAAATCGGCTGAAATAATGACCCCAGTGAAAAAGCAGGATGCTAATAATAAATCTTAAGAACTTTCGCTATGCCACGTAACATTTAACTGTGGTTCAGGGCATATATATCGCGATCAATTTGGAACTTCTTTCATTCAAACCATGTAATGATTTCAATAGAAAAAATGGTAATTAATATGCCAATTAAAACGAAGCACATTCTTTCTTTAAGTGTTCTGACCATTGCTTAATTCTAGCAATTGCTTAATTAAATAGAATTGTTATAAAATAAAATTCAATGTAATTTCTTGTCCCTTGCGCTGTAGCAAAAGGTTTCCGTTTGCATCCGGGTTCAGGTTGTATTTCAACCTAACCACATACTACGCTAAGCTTGCCACCAGAACAATACTTAAATCTCACGCATATTCATACATGTACTGTATCGCATTTTACTGCATCGCGATATAAATTTTCAAGGGTTTTTACACCTTTCTTTTTTGTTATCCGTGATTCAGACCAATATTACAACGTCTGCATTGCTGACAGTTACATGCTGCCGAAATAATAGCCTCAGTAATATTGATCAGTGAAAGCAAAGGAAATTAATATAAATCTTATAAATTTACATTGCATCCAAGAAGTGATTGATCTGACGTACCCCAAAGATGGGTGATTCGAAAAAAAAAAAAACTTACATTATGCCACGTGATATTTGTTTTAATTGTAGTGTAGGCTGCACAGATCGCGATCAGTCTGCAACTATTTCCGTTCAAACGATTTAAATAATTTCAATAATTGGACACAGTTTAAATTATTTTGACAAAAAACTAAATTATTCGTGCCTTCTGCTGTAACGTCAAATACCAGTTGTAATGCTGACCTATGCTAAGTAACAATCTAATAATAGAGTGACGTCATGGTGTGACTGATGACGTCATAGATGACCAAGAGTTGCTTATTATAAAATTTGATGTGAAGCAGCTAATTGGTGCTTATCTTAAAGTGAGTGCCTGCACTGAAGAGGGAAAGGATAAAGACTTTATCAAAGAAGTTGTGAGATTGGTGACACAAAAATAAAAGTTTCTTGGTAGCATACTTATTTAGAAAACTAAATACAAAGATCAAGAGTATTTAATCAGACAATGACTCCTGCAATAAAGAAATTCAATTTTTCTTTGTGGAGCACATAGACATTTTCAAATTCTTGCCTATAGGTGTATTTCATGTACAGTTGCCTAATTTAGAGAAATTTGTATTTACAAATGTACATTAATTATGATTTTAGTGAAAGCGGTCCGTCAAAAGCAAAGTGATGTATTTATAGTGGATCCTTATATCGCCATATCAGACATCACTGGTGAAACTTCCCAAATCCGTTATAAAGTAAAACGAACAATTTAAGAGCACCACTTCACCTTCCGCAGTTTTGGAGTTGAATATCATCACTTTGTATGCAGTAGCTGAGGCCTTTGGAGTCAATAACGATTTACAGCTGGGTGCAATATCATCAAGCTTGAAGGTGATTTTGGTTGGAGGCATGGTGTAATGTACTTACTCGCATAATCAGTTGTAATGCTTTTTTATGTGGGACATTAAGTATTTCTGAAAATATTTCTTTTTGTTTTCACGTCAGATGGCGATTATCTCATTTAAAGAATTACTAAAATATGATGGAAGTTACTTCACCGAAAGATCAAATATGTTGCTTAGAATGTAGAGTGAGATGAAAGTTCATACTGGTATTAGTTTTATGTATCCGGCTCTATTTTAAGTTGGGGATGATCCGTGTTAACCTTATTAAAATTTACAACACTGAAGAAACAGTTTATACTAAATACGTTTTCATTTTTGATTTGATTTTTCGTGTCTAAATACATCTCTGTAGCACAGTCAAAGATTGAATAAAAGATCTCTTCACTACAGCAACCACAGAATCGCGAAACAACAATCTTATATACATATAAAATAGACGTGTTTTTTCCTATATTTCACTTTTCAGCCACCACTACCTTGCACAGATCACTGATGTTTGTGGTGGAAGTAGCATGGAGTTTCCTGTCGTGCACAACGTTGGCCGAATGCCGATAGCTGTGGGATGTGGGAGATATAATGATTAAAGTTGGTCAGTGCAGGGCGTTTTCATATTTCGACCAAAAATTCGTATCTCCGTATACTTCTCTTTCCTGCCACAACTACATAACATAGACCTTTGGTATTTGTGTGTGGTAGTAGAATCGTCTCCTGTCGTGCACTATGGTTGTTAGATGTCGGTAGCTATGGGGGTGTGGGAGATATGGGGGTTGAAAGTGGTCGACCTGTGGCAATTTCATACTTCTGCCAAAGACAAAAGTGTCATGGTGTATCACTTTTCAGCGAAAACTATAGATCACAGATAACTGGCGTTTGTGTGTAGTAGTAGCACAGAGTCACCTTTCGATCACAACAGCGGCCGAATTTCAGAAACTGTGGTACTGTGGTAGATATGGTGGTTGTAAGTGGCCGACCAAGGATATTTTCGTATTTCGACTGTCTCCGCATATGTCACTTTTCTGCCACAACTACATAGCATAGAGCATTGGTGTTTGTGTTTGGTAGTAGAATCGTATCTCATGTAGTGCACTATGGTTGTTAGATGTCGGTAGCTATGGGGGTGTGGGAGATATGGGGGTTGAAAGTGGTCGACCTGTGGCAATTTCATACTTCTGCCAAAGACAAAAGTGTCATGGTGTATCACTTTTCAGCGAAAACTATAGATCACAGATAACTGGCGTTTGTGTGTAGTAGTAGCACAGAGTCACCTTTCGATCACAACAGCGGCCGAATTTCAGAAACTGTGGTACTGTGGTAGATATGGTGGTTGTAAGTGGCCGACCAAGGATATTTTCGTATTTCGACTGTCTCCGCATATGTCACTTTTCTGCCACAACTACATAGCATAGAGCATTGGTGTTTGTGTTTGGTAGTAGAATCGTATCTCATGTAGTGCACTATGGTTGTTAGATGTCGGTAGCTATGGGGGGGGGAGATATGGGGTTGAAAGTGTCGACCTGTGGCAATTTCATACTTCTGCCAAAGACAAAAGTGTCATGGTGTATCACTTTTCAGCGAAAACTATAGATCACAGATAACTGGCGTTTGTGTGTAGTAGTAGCACAGAGTCACCTTTCGATCACAACAGCGGCCGAATTTCAGAAACTGTGGTACTGTGGTAGATATGGTGGTTGTAAGTGGCCGACCAAGGATATTTTCGTATTTCGACTGTCTCCGCATATGTCACTTTTCTGCCACAACTACATAGCATAGAGCATTGGTGTTTGTGTTTGGTAGTAGAATCGTATCTCATGTAGTGCACTATGGTTGTTAGATGTCGGTAGCTATGGGGGTGTGGGAGAATGGGGGTTGAAAGTGTCGACCTGTGGCAATTTCATACTCTTCTGCCAAAGACAAAAGTGTCATGGTGTATCACTTTTCAGCGAAAACTATAGATCACAGATAACTGGCGTTTGTGTGTAGTAGTAGCACAGAGTCACCTTTCGATCACAACAGCGGCCGAATTTCAGAAACTGTGGTACTGTGGTAGATATGGTGGTTGTAAGTGGCCGACCAAGGATATTTTCGTATTTCGACTGTCTCCGCATATGTCACTTTTCTGCCACAACTACATAGCATGGAGCATTGGTTTGTGTTTGGTAGTAGAATCGTATCTCATGTAGTGCACTATGGTTGTTAGATGTCGGTAGCTATGGGGGTGTGGGAGATATGGGGGTTGAAAGTGGTCGACCTGTGGCAATTTCATACTTCTGCCAAAGACAAAAGTGTCATGGTGTATCACTTTTCAGCGAAAACTATAGATCACAGATAACTGGCGTTTGTGTGTAGTAGTAGCACAGAGTCACCTTTCGATCACAACAGCGGCCGAATTTCAGAAACTGTGGTACTGTGGTAGATATGGTGGTTGGTAAGTGGTCCGACCAAGGATATTTTCGTATTTCGACTGTCTCCGCATATGTCACTTTTCTGCCACAACTACATAGCATAGAGCATTGGTGTTTGTGTTTGGTAGTAGACATCGTATATCATGTAGTGCACTATGGTTGTTAGATGTCGGTAGCTATGGGGTGGTGGGAGATATGGGGGTGAAAAGTGTCCGACCTGTGGCAATTTCATACTTCTGCCAAAGACAAAAGTGTCATGGTGTATCACTTTCAGCGAAAACTATAGATCACAGATAACTGGCGTTTGTGTGTAGTAGTAGCACAGAGTCACCTTCCGATCACAACAGCGGCCGAATTTCAGAACTGTGGTACTGTGGTAGATATGGTGGTTGTAAGTGGCCGACCAAGGATATTTTCGTATTTCGACTGTCTCCGCATATGTCACTTTTTCTGCCACAACTACATAGCATAGAGCATTGCTGTTTGTTTTTGGTAGTAGAATCGTATCTCATGTAGTGCTCTATGGTTGTTAGATGTCGGTAGCTATGAGGGTGTGGGAGAAATGGGGGATAAAATGGTTGACCTGCGGCAATTTCATATTTCTCCTAAAGGCGCATGTGTCACGGTGTATCATTTTTAAGTGAAAACTATCAATCGCAGATTACCGGCGTTTTTGTGTGGTAGTAACACAGAGTCACGCATCGATCACATCGTTGGCCGAAATTCGGTAACTGTGGGGAGTGTGTGAGATATGGTGTTTGAAATTGGTCGATCATGAATATTTTCGTATTTCATCCAAAGACTTGTGTGTATCCGTAAATTTTACTTTGCTGCCGGAACTACATAGTGCAGAAGACTGGTATTTGTGTGTGGTAATAGTATCGAGTCTCCCATCGTGCACTATGGTAGTTAGATGTCTAACAGCTGTCAATATGAATATTTTACAATAATGAACGAAGTTGTCGGTACCAGCTATTATATTATAAATTGGGAAGTAAGTTTTCTGTCTTTTTGTTACGTTTTTGACGACTAAATGGCTATATCAATATTGATGGAATTTAACAATGAAATAGTGTAGGAAGGACACAGGACATTTTTTTCGGTATGCATAACAGTTTTAGTCACGAAATTTTAAGAACTTACAGTCACGCAGTCTGTTAGTGTTTGATTTATTAATAAATTTCGATAAGAAACAAAACTTATTATTTAGTATAGAAGTCAATTTGCTCTGCACTGTACTATTCATTTGTGTCTGTATAAACGTTTCTGGCACCAATTTGTCTTTCTTCTTGACATGCCTTACGGACGTAAACCTGGCCTAAGGTGCAGGTCTAGAAGACAATGTGCTGCTATTAGATTATAAGATTCAGATGCTCATGTTGAATAAAGAAGAAAAAACCAAGCTGAAATATAGCCACCATCAGTTAACCCCCCCCCCCCCCCCACACACACACACACACACACGTCCCCGCACCTTCGCTTACTTTTCTGTTTTTAAATATGTTGTAAATTGATTCTCTTCATGAGACAGATTAGACGATAGGATGATATAATGATGGCTTTCCATCATATTATGTCGACTCGGTGTTGTTTGGGACAAATCTTACGTTACTTACAGTTTTCTATATCCAATTCTGGAAATGAAACTCCAAGTCCACGCGTACGAAGTCGCGGGTAACAGCTAGTAAATAAATAAAATTTCATCCTGCACAAAGCTGTACATTTCACTACTGAACATCGTTTGTTAAGAAACATGTGGAGGATTCATGCAAAAGGTAAGTAAATAAGAACTCGTATTTACAACACACATCAACCAATACCAACAGGGGTACATCTCGTAAAACTAAGTAAAAATGACGCAAACTGAAGTTGATTACATTTATAATTTATCCATACGTTATATTTGTCTGTTTTGTGGTGAATAATACACATATAGACATGTGATTTTGGAATTTTATCACAAACAATTCAAAGATTGTGGTATTACAAGGCTGTTTGCTGTTAATAGAATTATAATACGAGACTATCTAAAAGAAATATTTAACGCATCTTATTCCAAATACTTATCACTGAACGTTCTTATTAAGTGAAATTTCTTAGATTAGGGGAAGGGCGGTGGGATTTTTCAGCCTATAATGTTTTAAAAATTGGAGGGTAGGGTACACATTATTAGCAACTTTGGAAGCTCATAATGCGCGAAATATTCACCATAATAGAAATCTACCCAAACAGCGTTGACTACATTTTTGGATACTTACCAGCGATACTCCCTCAATAGGGTTCAAGATAGGAAAAAAAATCATTATTCTTTTTTTGGGTGAGAGATATCGATTTCTTTTTAATTTGACTACAGATCAATATTGCAGTGAATAAGATATATCTTCCTATTAAATTCATCACAACTCATGCAAAGGCTGCAGAATTGCGAGATAGTAAATTCATCTAGTCGGATCCGCACCACACTATTACACCACGACTTTAGAATGGCACATAACTAATACAATTTCTGCCAATAAACCTAAATTTCTTTCTATAACATTGAGTACTATTCTTCTTATCTATATTTATAAAACGAAAACCGGATATATTGGACTTATAAAAACTCGTAAACTACTGACCAGATTTCAAAGGAGTTTTCGCCATTTTAAAGCTTAGAATCTCAATTCAATTGTTTGGCACGTATTATGTTTCAACGTTAAATAACGCTGGAACATTAAATGAAATTCTGAACGCATGATAACTAATCCCAAGGATGGAAGGGTTAGATTATGCAAACTTCGCACTAAATACACAACTACAATGTCTATGTCCATAGCCTTTAATGAAAACAATAAGATAACTTTACGATAATAACTATTTTGCATACTAAACTAAACTTGAATTTTTCTTTCCTTTAATTCGGGATAGATAGCCGTAGATAGCCGTAACAATAACAGAGATTTTCTTTAAGCACGATCTCTGGACAATGTCTTTGGCCATCAGCATTAGTCTTCTGCTTACGATATACTTGATTCACTTTTGAAATTTGTATAAAAGGCTGAATTTGCGGAGTTAAAGTATCTGCCGTTTCAAGCAAAAAGTATATCCATTCACTTCGCAATTGAATAAAATGAGAGTTTCTAACATAATCTAGCGTTCTTCAGTAATATAGTAATGCAATTTCTTAACCAAGTTAACGAAGCTTGATGTACTTCAATCTTTTCGGATGAATGAAAATAGTGTTCGTGCAAATAAACTTCAACCCCCCCCCCCCGTTTCTTGGTAGGGCGAGGGTGAATCTAGGTTTGCTTTAATTCCGGAAAAAGTTGGCGCGAATTTTATGACATTTTATACAAATGTTTCTTATTGCGGGAATAAAAATAGGGTGCGGCTAAATCTACGCCACCTATACCGGGCAACGCCGGAAACTCCGCTAGTATTTTATAAATCTGAGTCCTTGAAATGTACAACATTCATATATAGTTTAATTTGTTGATGAGGAAAAACGAAGTGTGAAGTTAAAACTTATGGGATGACTATGTTCTAGTTAAGCATATCAGTGCAGAAAATGGACGAACGGACACAAGGAAATTGTACTTTATACAAATTTTAGCTTCGTAGACTTAGAAAGCCTTATACAGATCAGCTGACGCGGTGAACCCATAGTTAGCAGTGTGGAAACGCGCTGGGTTTAATATATCTGCATAAAGGAAGAAACGTTAGTGGAAGCTGTTATCAGAAGGCCAGGGAGGCGTTAATATTATGAAAAGGCTGCACAACAGAGAGAGGAATCCATGAAAAGTAGCCCACTTGACATTTGGATGCGGCTGAGACGAGGGAAACAAAAGATTTCAAAGACTGCGTGGGTGCCAAATGAACTCTCAGGGATTCATTTTCACTCTGTGCTGATCCTGTTTTACTGTCAAAATTCACGTTACTGAATTATAAAAAAGCAGTTCATTTCAAAACTGCTTAAAATGAAGAACACAGTAAATATAGTTGGATTTCGTTAGAATTTTTACGGTTTTAGTTTTTTCACACTAATGTCACATTGTTTGAAGATCTCTCGGGCGTGCACGCCCGAGAGATCTTCAAACATCAGATCCGCCGGGAAAACTTACGATTACACAATGTCACATTCTTATTGCGAAGTCGTTTTCATATTCCATGAAAATTATAACACTGTAACATGATGTACGTGAACATAATACTTTTTCTTAGATTCAGAGGAGAGATGAGTACCTGTTTAACGTCTTCACTAGAACTTTAAACTGATAAATAAATCTAAAATTCTACGATTTGCTGAAGGTATTATTCTCATAGATGACAGGGAAATCAATGAATCGTTAAAGAAATATAACGTTGTGAATTTGAGCCAGAGATGAAAATTGATGATCGTGAGTGTATTCAGAAATGACAAAAATAACAGTAGACTTAATGTCAAGTTCGGAACATTACGCAGCAAAAAACTAAACTAAATACGTTATTTAGGAAGTAGTCTAATATTTGATAGCCCAAGCAAGAATGCTTTCAAAAGCAGAGAAATTTCAGCTTCGAATATTAATATAAGAAACAGGGATAGGACTTAAGAAGAAATACTGCAGTAGCGTGAATTGTCTAGAAAATCTTCACAGGTATCAAGGGTTCTTGCATAGGCCATGCTATACCAGATGGAGATCCGTGTAACGCAAGTCTTTATCGATCATCATCACCTGTAGAGCTTGTAGTTGACACCTTGTGTTTTGTCATAAACTATGTAGGATAAATTTGTAGGGGTATTACTAAGGAGGACAGGCGAATGCTGGGATGGTTCCTCACAATAGCCCATGGGCGCCACCTGCCATATCCCGTATATCCCTTCCAAACCATTACCTTTCCTGATAGGTGCAATGCACCCTCCGCCAAACACTTTTAGTGAATCGCAGAGTAATTGTAATAGTAATAGTAATAGGACAGAGTAGCCATAGTGGGGTGTTGGGTGAATCCTTGATAGAAATGCGAATTATAGTATAGAGAGCGACATGACGTTGCTGGTGAAGGAGGCTGAACATTCCAGAGACAGTTGACTAACCTTTCAGAGTTATAACAAACCGCAGATTATCAAACAATCTGCATGAACCTTTTTGTGATAGGATATAAACGAAAGATAAAAAGTTAAAAAGACATTTATACAGTATATCTAGATCTGTAGGTCAACATGGAATGAAGATATATGCCAAAAAGAATCAGTTTATTACAGAAAAATATAGGTACAAGAGAAATTGTTTGTTGAAATCATGAAGTTTCAATATCTTGCCATGTCAATTAATAGTAAACTTAGCTACACAGGAGACATAGAATAGGTGGTGGAAGAAATTTCTATGTCCTGCATTTGCTGGAGAAGGTGATGAGGACATGTACCAGGGAAATTAGACAACTGGGAGCACAAACATAGGTAATACTCTTTTTGAGTATAACCGGGTAATAGAACGCACCTAGTAACTGATAGATTGTTGATGTTATTGGGACTTAAGGGCGCTTCGACGGCGGGGTCATTATCGCCCTAGCAACAACCGACTGAGCAATATGAAACTGATACGATCAACGATACAGGTTAGAAGCCATTGGAAGATGGAAGGTGGTGGAAGAGAGTGCTTGGTGTGTATACAGGGTGTCCAGAAATGGACTCCCTGATTTCAAAATTAAATATCTCGAAAACAAAGATCGATAGAGGAATGCAGTAAACGGTATGTTTATTGTGACATGTGTAAGAAGTGTATACAGCAAGGTGAAATAATAGTTACAAAAGCTGCTAACAGATGGCGCTGTAATCGCCATACGTAATGCCTAAATAGTGATCCGAAGCTCAGGGTAGTGCCAATGGTGAACATTTTGAAAACATTGTGATGTGATTATTTGCAAAGATTGTTTTCATACGATTATTTCACTTATGTATGCTGATATGAGTTGTACAGTGTACAGCGTACAGCGCCATCTGTTAGCAGCTTTTGTAACTATTATTTCACACTGCTGTATACACTTCTTACAGCTGTCACAATAAACATACCGTTTACTGCATTCCTCTATCGATCTTTGTTTTCGAGATATTTAATTTTGAAATCAGGGAGTCCTTTTCTGGACACCCTGTATAATAAGACATACATCAGCGATTAAGTTAAGAGACGATCATAACTATTACCTAGAACAGGTGTGGCCAACCCACATGATCTTGTGGGCCACTTTGGAAGTGTATCATAACTCCGCGGGCAGCATATAAAATTGTATATCCCTATATTAGATTTAGACCCATTATAGACTCTTTTTGGAGTCAATATATTTTAATTATTCTGCAAACTCTTAACTGTAAACTCATAAATGAAACAGTCAATATTTGTCATGTAATCGCGAAATAATTATTTTAAAATCAAAGTTACTTTTTTCTTATGATTTCGATAGTTATTTTTTAATAAGGTATTTTCTTTAATACATTGGTTTTCACTACTTTGGTCATTATAAAATAAATATATTTTGTAAAAGTGTGATGAATCATGTGGGTAAGCGCGTCAAATATTGAAATAAATTGCTAAGCGAGAAGTCGGAAAAATTTACTTCAAACAGCGAAAGAATTTAAAGCGATGATAAATTGTCTGTGCACTGTAACTTCCACCTGTTCATAAGCTCAATCGCAGTGGGTAATAATAATCTTTGTTTTTATTAGCATTTGAGATGATAAAAATGAAGAAATGAACATAAGCAAACAGTTAAAAAGTATTTTATGAACTGCGAAACAGTGCTTGAAAGCATGGTTGCAGTGTTTGTTCAACTCTTTGAGGTAGAACCAGTTCACATCCTGTCATTTAGGCCCTAATTACTTCACCCTGCTGATGAGCTGCAAAACACCCACAGAAAAGTGGATACGCGTAACAAACACATCACTGGGAACACGCACCATTTGGCACATCGCCAGATCATTTTCAAACGGCAGTAATCCACAAACGCTGATACTCCAATTACCCGGACTAATTGGGGATTTTACTGTCCCGAATGTCAACAAATTCTGATAAATCGATGTTTGAATAAATGTAAGACATTGATAAACCGAAAATACTGAATTTAATGATAAAATAATGTTACTGAATGAAAAACAGCGTTCGATGATTTATTAATGAGAAAAATGACCAACTTTGTTTTAAAAAAGTGAACGAAGATTTGTTTCTGCCGTAAGAGTTCACCCTTATTTGATGGAATCCTCCAACCTTTCCTTTCGTTTCTCTTCATCTAACAATCTTTAATATCTACGTCTTCGTATATTTCCTTCAAAAATCCTTCCTCTTCAGATCTCAACTTCCGTCATCCATCTCATTTTTCTAAAATATTCTTCTTTTCTCCCCCGTTATTTTTTAATCATGTGCATACATTTCATATTTTATCTCCCCATTTAATTTTCATCATACTTGTACACCATAAAATTTCAGATGATTCAACTATTTATTTTGCTGGCATTAGTACAGGTCAAAAAAAAAAAAAAAAAAGTTTGAAATGAAATTAAACACCGGCAAGACTAAAGTAACAGCAGATCAAATGAGAACGCGTTGGTGGAAGTATAGACACTGAAACAAGTAAGATCGTTTAAGTATTTATGAAGTTTATTGACTTCGAATGAAAACTGTAAGAAGTAAGGGGGAAAAAATTTTGAGAGAGTAAAAGAACTGATAAAGTCCAGAGTGATGTTTGTTAAATTTCTGCGCGAAGGGCGTTGTTGTGTGGATCTAAGACGCGGACAATCAAGGAGAAAGAAGTAAAACGCTTGGAAGGTTTTGAAATGTGGTAGTGAAGAAGAAATCGGAATGGACGGATCGAATGACGTCGTGACGAAGAGTCTAAAAGAGGAGAAGTACCTGATGAGAACTATGTAAAAGAGGAAAAGGTATTGGTTAGGTCACATACCATCTGGAAACTGACTAGAAAAGAGAACCGTGGATAAAGTAATGGAAGAAAGAAGACAGACTGAGAATAAGAATGCTTGGAATATTAATAGACGTCAAGGAAGGCAAAAGCTAAGAAAAAAATGAAGAAGGAATGTGGTCAGGAGATGAATAAATGGAGAATATTTAGTTGATACTTGTATAAAAATGGATCCACTAAAAAAGGTTTTGAAACCAAAAAATTTCTTTTGTTGCTCCAATTCTGCTTTTTATAGCGTTCTTGCTTCGGCCATCAGCTGTCATTTTAATTCTTGAATAAAACAATTCAAGTACTTGGTCACAATAGCGCTAATAAATAAAATTAATATATACCATATATATATTCATTGTACAAATTATGAAACTGCCTAAAAGGGGAGGAATACTGCCTACGTCTTGTTTACAAAACCCACCACCTAACCCCCCATCACCACCCTAAAGGTAAATTTTCACGTGGAACGGTTCAGTTTTTGCAAATACTAATACCAAATTCAGCCAGAGTACACAGTGATCTTCCGAAGGTTCATAAAACTTACTGTTGGTGTTTAAACCGTTTCGTACCGAGAATTGGTGAATTCGAACTTGAAATTTAAAAATTTACAAAAACCCAACCCCTATTCCTCTTTACCATTGTTAATTTTTGCAATAATCCTTGATATAAACCCAACATTTTTATCATATTTCAATGGAACTTTGCACACGTATAATTTAAAATTAGGGGATAAATACTGCATACATTTGGTTTACAATAACCCTCCCCCTTTACCCGATCATTCCCCTTTGACAAAATTTACACGTGAAACTATTCATTTTTTTCCAAATATCTAAAAAACGGTAGGAAAATGAGTATAAGTGGATAATGATATTCTGAAACACCATAACATTTCCTAACGAGAGTGGTGGGTGAGCGGTTAACGCTCTGGCTTTGCATTCCGCAAGACGGCGGTTCGAATTCCCGTCCGGGCATCCAGATTTGGGTTTTGCGTGGTTTCCCCAAATCACTCCAGGCGAATGCCGGGATGCTTCCTTCAAAAGGGTCATGGCCGATTTCCTTCCCGTTCCTTGTCCCCAGTCCCATCCCGCCTCTAATGACCTCGACGTCGACGAGGCGTAAAGCCACAAAAAAACATTTCCTGTCTAACGGCACTCGACCGATTGCGATCAATTGCTGATTTCGTACTTGAAATTCGATCTTAATATTTAAAAATTGTTTTAAAGTTGGTATTGTAGTATATTGAGGGATTTTAGTTATAGTATATTGTAATTTTTACTCGGGATAATTTTTCTCAAGCTACAGCTATGTAATTTAATTCCACCCGACGCAGCATAGTCCAAGGTTAACATGTTCTCTTCCCGTGAGATGAGGCCTCCCCTCCAGGGAACATTCAAAAAGCCCTTAGTAAGGGGTTTTAAACGAATAGAACTAATGTCACATGACTTCCCCCACTCCGCTTCAACGCGCGGGAGCTCACTCTGGCGCAGTTCTCGAGGAGTCTGTTCGTCGAGTCTCAGGATGGAGCTGCTACTTTAGGGCGCGTCGACAGCGGGATCATTAGCGTCAGGATGGAGCGCAGTGGCTGTAGGCATGAAGATTTTATTAGGTAAAGGCTAATGCATGTATTCCCTTCTGCTGACTTAGAAAGAATATTCGGAGTGACAGGATTTTATTAGTAAGAGATTTATTTCATGAGAGCTATTTCATGCAGTATTTTTCAGTTATTTCAAGTTTATTTCTTTGTGCCTATTTTTTATTGAAGTTATTAAAGTCACTCCATTCTTTCAACTACATGTTTTCATTTGTATCGCTGATTCCTGCTCATTACTAGCACTAAGTGAGGGCAGAACGTAATTGCTCTGATCCTATGACCACATATCTTCGCTAAAACTGATCGGGGAGTGGTTGATCAGAGGCGAATCCAACTTGGTTGTGGTGAAAAGCCGCTCTTTCGCTACAGTATGGTGACATACAAATTTACTGTTTTTGTCTGAAAAATGCTTACATTTGGTTTACAAAACTGCACCCACTCTTTCCCTTCACCCCTCTTACGACAAATTTACACGTGTAAATTATATATATATATATCTCCGAGCCTTTAAAACGTTAGGAAAATCGGCTAAAGTTGGCGGTGATGTAGAATATTTACGATAATCCGATCAAATGGGATAAAGCAGCATAACTTTCATATCCATCATCTGAGCAACGACGGGTATCTGCTACTACCTAATAAGGGGGGATTAATTTCCCAGCAGGTGTCTAATGAAAGTGAAGGCAGTAAACGTAAATCATCGTGGGAGCCGTACGTCTCTCCGTCGACCCGGATAATTGCCAATCTGGACAATTGGCGATCCGGATAATTACCGATCTGGATGCTTGGAGTTCAGATAAATGGTGACGTACTGCTTCCTAATTAACGGTTCTCAGATTAACATTGAACCGACTGTCAACTGACATTGGTGCGCTACCAAGATCTGTGTGTAAATATAACGTTCGGCACTGGAACTCATTCTACTACATCTATACTAATATTATAAATGCGAAAGTAACTCTGTCTCTCTGCCTGTCTGTTTGTTACGTTTCTTGGGCTAAACGTGATCGTTATGAAATTTCACAAGGAGATGCGATTAGGCATTAGAATGTACATAGGATACTTTTTTCTGTGTAAATAGTACATATTGTCATCTAATTTCGAAAAATTACCGAAACGAACACGGGCCGACGCTAAGGATGTGTAAAACTCTGTAGTAACTTACAGTATCGCGGCCTGGTAGCTCAGTGGTTAACGCGCTTGTAGTTAATAAAATGCAAAGTGGTGTCAGCGAATACTAACATAGGTGAGACACAAGATACACAATCTACAGTACTATTACTGTAGATGTGAAAGTAACTCTGTCTGTCTGTCTGTTACGTTAAATGGCTAAACCGATTTTGACGAAATTTGACAAGAAAATACTATGTATGACTAAGAAGGACATAGGATATTTAAATAACATATTTTGTCATGAAATTCTGAAATCCGTCCGAATGATGACAGACAGTAATGTTGTATCGATCACTCAGGCATTGTTTCTCTTCAGTGGAACATGATAAGGCGATGGCTTTCCCGTCATTTTGTCTGACTCTGTGCTTTTTGGGACTCCTTTTACATAACTCAGAGCTTTCTATATCCAATTCTAGCAATAAAATTATAATTTCACATCTACGCAGTCACGGATAACCGGTTTCTAAACACATAATTAGATTGTAATTGGAAGAAAATTTGTACGTTTAAAATATTTTTGAAGAATAAGAGCTTGTGGCACTGTTAAATAATTATAAAAAAGGAATCAATTTTTTTTAAATTTGTGTTTGTCTGTCTGTTTATTTGAATGGGATTCATGCAAAAACTACTGGTCGAATTGTGATGATGTTCCTTGGGGTAAAGTAGGGAACGTTTCATTTTGATGCGAAGTCAGAAAGCTTAAAAATTTAAGTATCCACAAATTAGTATCCATTTTTTTGCTGAACGCGATCCCCGCAAAAACAACAGATCGTATATAGGTAATTCTCGCAGTCAAAATGCTTATTGTGATTTCAGCGTAAGAACGGGATCGTATTATTCGGAGAAGTTATTAATTGTGACATGATCGGTTTAACCAGTACATCAACAGTCTACGTAAACGAAGTTGCGGGTAACAGGTAGTTAGTATAATAAATGTTCAGTGACGATCACGCCTGTGTGGCTGTGTGCAATAATGCCCTCCATACAGGAACAGAGAGATGTAAGTGGTCAGGTCCAAGCCTCGGGCCTCGCGAAACAGGCGACCTCATTACGGTCTGCAGGAGGTATTTCGTAATAATCTAGACGGATTCTTGGACAGCCCCCTTCTCTTTTCTCAGTTCCGCCTCAATCAAATGAAAGGCCAACTTGGTCATCGTGTCTATAAGGATTCTTCGACGGACCGATAAGGGGGCGTCCATTAAATACGTGAGCAGTTTTTTCGAAAAGAAATCCCCCCTCCTCTTTGGTGAAGATGAGATCTGATGGGACCTCTCCCCCTTGGTTAGAATGGTGAGAATGGTAAGAATGACGAGCATGGTGTACATGGTGAGCATGGTAAGAATGGTGGTCATTGGCGACTAATATTTGGTGGCAAACACCCCATTGGTGAGCTGATAACCCTCCGCCCACTAGGAGAGCATTTCGTGAGATATATGTAGGGAGATCTCAAGATCGATCTCGTAATTCTGGAAACTTTTTTTTTTTTTACTCTATTGTTCAGTATTCAAATGATGACGTGAGCTATCTGCGGAAACAGCTCTTCCCCCCTGGTGATATTTCGTCGAAAACCCCTCCCCCTTATTTGTGCCACGTTATTAATAGACGCCCTATAACTGCCAAAGATGCTTTCGTTCTCTATCCATAGATAATGTTTTTATAGAAACCTACGAATGGAAGTTTATTTTTTTGCTTTAATAAGTCTTTAGTTGCAAATCAGCCATTAAGATATAATAAAAAATTTAATTTATTTTTGTTTATTTATATTTGTTCAATGTAGATGTTTTCTTCATACTCCCAATCCACAGATATGGCCAAGAATTTAGCTTACCCTTATATGATTTTGTAGTAGTCCAATATTTTTTATATTCAGGTTAAAATTTGTAACTAGCCATAAATTTCGTTTAAATCTATTTGTTGATTACGAAGAGGATTGTGCAATGGGTCGAGGAGATGCAGAGATTACGTTGAAGATTATGAACGTTATCTAATAAAATTCTGTTTAATGAAATAAATGCGAAGAAATGAATTGCCAGAACTCTGTGTGCGAACCCTGTCATTTTTGACGGTTTTAGAGGCTAGTAGTAACTACACTCATGCCCTTAAGAAATCTTAGAAATCCACGGAAAAACACAAGACACATTACTAATGTGTTCGCTAAGTGGGGCCCTAGCAACAATTTGAATCTCGTCGCAATGCTACTGATACAAGGTACGTCTACAGGTTAGTCGGTGGTACTGACCGCTTGTGGTGACCCTCAGCAAACAAAATGTCAGTACAGGGTACAGGTACGCAGTCAGAACCGCTGCACCAAACATCTCTAACCACATTGACTGTTTCCGGAACACTAAGTATTCTCCAACTAATCTGCCAGGTTTATCACGTGTATTTGTGATGGGCAAATACAGTTTACACATTATCTCTGTGATGCAATGAACTCTAGTGGATTTCGAAGTTTCCTTAACTTATAGATATGATTGTGCATAATTCACGAAAAAGATTATACAGGGTGTTACAAAAAGGTACGGCCAAACTTTCAGGAAACATTCCTCACACAAAAACGAAGAAAATATGTTATGTGGACATGTGTCCGGAAACGCTTACTTTCCATGTTAGAGCTCATTTTATTACTTCTCTTCAAATCACATTAAACATGGAATGGAAACACACAGCAACAGAACGCACCACCGTGACTTCAAACACTTTGTTACAGGAAATGTTCAAAATGTCCTCCGTTAGCGAGGATACATGCATCCACCCTCCGTTGCATGGAATCCCTGATGCGCTGATGCAGCCCTGGAGAATGGCGTATTGTATCACAGCCATCCACAATATAAGCTCTAACATGGAAAGTAAGCGTTTCCGGACACATGTCCACATAACATATTTTCTTTGTTTGTGTGTGAGTAATGTTTCCTGAAAGTTTGGCTGTACCTTTTTGTAACACCCTGTTTACAAAAAAATAAATATCATCGTTTATAGACAATTTTCAACTCTTGAGTTCTTTTTGCCTACCGGTTACATATTTATCTAAACTACACACTAAAAGTGGAATACATAGAACAGAAAAAAATGAGGAGTATTTAGCCTTATTGCAACTACTTTAGCGATTTTCAGTTCTAAGTTGTATCTTCCACTTGGAAACTTTAGAGTCTTCCGCGTAGCACTCATCAACTATTCCAGCATCAGCTTGAAAGGAGAACAATTTTAAGTCCCCCGCGTTGTCTTAATTTCAATAGCGGGCGTGATTCGTAAACGGTAACGCTCATTCCTACGATTCGGGATCAAATTCCCACCTGGCAATCCAGCTTTCGGTTTTATATGGTTTCTCGAAATCACTCCCGGTGAAATCGGGATAACCGAATTTCTGCCTGCTAATTGCTTCCAATCACTCCCGCTTGCAATGATCACAATGTCGAACAGGCGTAAATCCCCCCCAAAAAAAAAAAAAAAAAAAAAAAAAACCGGGACTAGCCTAACGCTGAGCGATTGAAGTATAAAATGTTTAGACTTACGAGGTAAGCGATGTGTGATGTAAGAAACATTATTTTTTTTGTTTTACTTATGGCTTTACGCCTCGTCGACGTCGAGGTCATTAGAGGTGGGATGGGACTGAAGACAAGGAACGGGTAGGAATTCTGCCATGGCATTTTTGAAGGAAGCATCTCGGCATTCGCTTGGAGTGATTTGGGGTAAACCATGGGAAACCCAAATCTGGATGTCCGGACGGGGATTCGAACCGGCGTCCTCCCATGTGAGGCCAGAACGTTAACCCCTCACCAACCACGTTCGGCGATGTTTTGATGAAATTGTCGTCTGATCGAGGTGGTGCATTTTCCTTGATCGGTAATTTTATAAAAAAATTCCATCAAAACAACTGTTTTGGTGAATTTTGTTTTTATTTGATTCCCCAGACGCGTTGTTTTTTATGCTGCACTTTTTGTTGTAGTGAATATTATCTGTTAATTTGCACATGTGTTTTACACACGGCTTGTTTTACCAGATCCTTACAGTAGTGCCAACTTAGTTTCTGTTGTTATTGTATCTGTGTTGTACATTCTATTAAATTATCTCTCTGTTTTTGTGATTCAGTTATTGCTTGTGATTACTGTGTGAGTGAATGTCTTCATTTTCTTGTTTTGACATTGTTTTTTGTGTTTTTGGTGTGTTTTATAGTAGACCGGCATGTGAGGAATACCACTATATCTGTGAGTACAGTGTATATATAAATAAATATATATAAAGAGTTGTTCTGTAGGTAATTATTGTAACAACACATGTAAAATCACTTTACAGCCACTGAAGATGTCCTACACCACAAGGGCGAAACGCGTCTTGAGAATAAAACAAAAACAAAATCCAACAAAACAGTTGATTTTGACGGAACTATTTATAAAATTATTGTTCATCAACTGCGGAAATATGTCCTATCACCAGATTAACATCCTTGGTCTCGACCAGGTAACATTAAAAACACAGCGTCTGGCCTGTTGACGAGGTGGAGATGTAGTGGTAGGAACAGTGTTCACAGCTGGTCTGAGTCTAGGCAGCGAACACTTGTTACTCCACGACAAATGTTGGGGCTAACTAGCACCTGAAAAAGTTCCGGCTGATAAACACGCCGTTAATAGTTTAATGGAGGGAGCGGCATTGTTTACACAGCTGCGAGCTACCAGTCCAATTAGCGACTTCAATTTTCTGCAAATAATGAAGTTTGTTTAAGTTAGTTCGACACTCACATCGAGCTGAACCATCAGGGATGAACACCGTGGAATAGGTAAGTAGTGAACAATAGATTCCATGATTGAGAAGAAGAATCTAGCATTGCTTAATAGGCGATAAGTAACTATTATAGCTACAAGGATACCTAGAAAAATTTGGAGGAGGTAGTAGTTGGAACTATTACCGCAAGTGTTCATGTGAATACGTCTTTCTTCAGCCAAATATCGACTACAACAACAAATAGTGTTTATATTAGACTGAAAGAACGAAAACGCTCACTGAGCGAAAAAGACATGCGTAACAGCAAGTCATTCGTGTTATGGATTTTATAAAAAAAAAAAAAAAAAAAAAAAAAAAAAAAAAAAAAAAAAAAATAGCAATTACACGTTGTGGCTAGCTAAAAAAGTCCACGATACTAAATTCAAGTAATGACTTTCGTGATATTTGGCCACTATGCATTGTGGTTATTAAGACAAACCAAATTCTAACCGTTAGCTGATGCAACCACAGGTCGTAACTACATCCTCTGGATGTTAACTAATAATCAGATGATCTTAAGAAACTAAAACATTATTTTTCATCCTCTTTTCTTTGTCTTTAATTATTATCTTTTGTAAGTTGGCAGTAAAGCAATTAAAACAAAGAATCCTGCCCTTGTTTGTTCAGCTACGTTGTCGCTGAGTGTTTCACCTCCTCATCCGAAGCGAATCGTCGGCCTCTAAGGTGCCCCTTCAAGTGAGGAGAAAGGTGAAAGACGCTTTGAGTGAGATCTGGACTGTAAGGAAGTGCTGGGTCAGCCTCTGCGATCGTCGTTGGTGACGTTTTCTCTACCGGCCGCAAACTTTCGACACCATTCTGCGACGTTACAGTCTTGCCGTAAGCCTCTATCAGCTGCCGGTGAATTCCAGCCGTGGTTACGTATTTCGTCTAGAGAAATCGTATAACTGAGCGGATTTCTTTGAGAGACCAGTTTTCCAAGCGAGTCCCAATTTGTATTTACCTACAACTAGCGCTGTAGGTGACGGGTGACTGAAACTGCACAGTTTGCCAATCGCATATCTTAGAATTACCGCACACTACTAATTTCTCTATAACGGGTGACAATCCAGCAGTATCGGCCTTGTAATCTTAGTTTCTGATCACCCTCTTAACATCAGTATGATATCTCTCTCTGAGCGTACTAAGGGTGAATTGGTGGTGATTGTATAATTAACAAACTTTCTTATGCTATGTTATTTTGGTTGTCCGGGTTAAACCGTATCAATTTATGAAAACCTGACGTTTCGGCCATCATTTTGCAGCCTTCTTCAGTTATCTGAAAAGTGACTGGCCACTACTGGCTAAACCCATCACGTGTCTGGTGCACATAAGACTGTGATAAGTTAGTGGAAGGTTGCTTCCAGTAAGTTCTGTGTCACTACAAGCGCCCTTCCCACACAAGAACTACTTACAGTGTGACCTTGGCTTGAATTCTAATGTAGCTGGGAACAGAATTTTATTGTCTACACACTTCTCACGGCTGGCGTAGCACAGAAAACAACTTCTATCGTACTTAAATATTAAAACTTAGTTCAAAGTATTATTTGTGGTTTAAGCGACGTAGTTCCTCCGCGGCGAGTGTGGCGGGTATCGATCCCGGGCCACTGCAGCAGCAGGCCACAGCGCCTCAGTTATTCCGAGTCGCACACACTTGGAAACCAATCCGGGGACAGCCGGTCCTGGCTGCCCGGGAGGAGGCTGCATCGACCTTGTCTAAACACAAAGAACTCCGCCTCAAAAGATTTCTGCTCCCAAATTGTAACAGAGACCTACTGACAGCATTTCAAGGTACTCTGTCAATCATCTTATGCCGTCCCATAATCTACATACAGTTTGTTACTGAGTTCTGTGAGTTATTAGTTTATCCTTTCGCCACCTGCAGCGCCACCATCCAAAGTGTGGTATTGTTAATTTCCGGTTGACAACTGTGCTTTTGTTTTAGTTTGCGATGCAGTCTGTGTACAAGCATTTAACAGCGAAAAAGCTCAAGGGGTTACTTTTTAAAGACGAAGCACGTAATCTTTCGAAGTATGCTAAGCAAGAATTGATTAACAGGTAAGAATTCACTTCAAAGTCGATTAAGCTTTTTTAATCTGGGCCTCTTGCCGGCGTTTCTCTCCTCGTTTTGAAGTGCCTGAAATCATTTTAAAACTATAAATGTCTGATTTTAGGCCAAAGTGTTTTTACCACTGTTTTAGAAAAGTTTTGGGGTTGTATTTACAGATTACATAGGAGAGAAGAAGTCCTGAAGGTAAATCAAACATTGTTTAAAGTTAGCTGGTTTTTCTGTGTGCCAATAAACGTTTGGTTTAACGAGTTGCGTGATAAATTTTGATCTTTCACGAAGATAATATTAGCCATTCGTTTTTTTTATTCCTTTAGTTTCAAAGATCGCTCCATTTCGCTCGTCGTACTCCAAAATTTGGATCGATCGACTGCAAATTTGTACTTTGAACCGCTTGAGGTTTTAACTGATGAGTTTTTTATTTTTTTATTTACCTTATTATAAAGTGATGTTCACATTATGGATTGTTCAACATCCGAGAAAAGTCTTCTTAACTGCAACATACTTCCGTCATTCCATAACTCTTAAAAAAAAAAAAATAATAATAATAATCGCGTCAAAAGAATTACATTGACTAACCTGTTTCATACTTTATCTCAGTTAAATAGATTTTCAATCGATCTAAAGTATTTTTAAACGTTAATTCTGTGACATAACGTAGCAGAAAAAGGTAAACTGTCCACAGAAAATTAAGGTTATGTTGCCGAAACCTAGGCACAAGTAGAACATAAAAAATTGAGTAATGGCAGTTAAAATCAAGCAACCACAGCTGTCAAGCGATTAATTAATATCTGATTGAGCAAAATGACGACTACACACTCGGGTCGACTACCAGGGAGTTTTTCCATGGCATAGTTTTATAATCTACCACTTTCGCTAGTCTTTATCTTTAGGAAAAACTTGTGAACTAAAGCCCTCATTTTTCACTTAAATTTTCGAACATTCCTAGACGCAACCATTAACCGGCGTAGTTCTGTTTTTAATAAGCCTTGTAGCGACTGTAGCAATTGTCAACAAAGTGCCAGATCGCAACCGGATGTTGAGTATACCGCATTTTGGTAGCCATATTGAAGTTACAAAGCTTTATACTCCCCGTGATCACCTCTTTAACAGCTATTGGCTGTCACGCTGTGACGTCACGCACATGACCTTCGTTTCGGAATAATAGTGGCCAGAGATGTTACTACAAATGCGATGTCATCAACTGTCAAGAAATGAGTTGCCAGAACACTTTGATTAAATTTGCTTTGCGTCACATTTCATTCCACGTTATTATCGTCATTTAGTTAAAAACATATGGTAAATCTTTACTGCTGTAAAAAGGTGAAATAAAATTGACGTTTTAATGAAGTCCATTGCCATGTTTTGATCCTTACTTTCACTCTGTTGGTTATCTTTCGGTATTTACATTAGACATCAGACGTAAGGTTCAAAGTGTTCTTACTGCTGTTCTTCATAAACTAAACACAAAGAACTCCTCCTTTAAAGGTTTCTGCCCAGAAATTTTAACAGAGAATTGTCGTCTTCAGCATTCTAAGATACTCTATCAATTGCATTCTGTCTTCCCACAATCTGAACATACAATTTCGTAGATTCAGTCCCGCGCTGTCACCTCCTCGATAACTATTGGATGACACGGTGTGACGTCACTCTACAGACCTTCGTTTCTGAAATACCAGTGGGCTACAAATTCGACGGCTTGAACCTTATTTAATTGGCAAGAAATTAATTGCGAGAATACTTTAATTAAGTGTGCCTTTCGTCGCATTTGATTTGAAATTACAAACGTATTTCTACTTAAAAACCTACGGTAAAACGGCTAGAAAAAAGTGGAATAAAATTGTGCTTGTTATCATTTTTCTATCACTACTGTCACACTGCCAGCCATTTTTAAGTTCTGTACTTGCATTGGACATCAAACTGGATGTTAAGGCTATTAAAAGTACAAACGTGGGAGATTTTTTTAAATTACTTTTCATTTGCTTTTTACGTTGTGTGTGTATTCACTAATTTTGGGTCATTACGTGTGTTTCTTTTATTTATTTATCAAATTTGTAACCCATAACCCTGAGTAACTATTTTTATATATTAAACTTCCTTTGCTTATTATGTTTTATGGGTGTTCACTGTAGCTGCATCTACGGGAACTGTTCTAGATCTGTGACCATACCCAAAACAGGGCAATGGTTTTACACTGGTCATGTATAATCTCATTATCTCTATTCATATACTTAGTTTTCTTTCCGCGAAGATCGAATTGGTATTTACATACGCCTTGTCAGCATTTTCTGGTTTCTCATTAACGTCAATTTCTTCAAAAATTCCTTTTGAGTATTGTCTTGCTTGCGTTAACCAGTTATTCTTTCAAGATCTTATACTTTTCTTTCCCTTTTTCATCTATTCTGTTATTTTAGACCCTTCTTTCTTTTACCAACTAATCTACTTCTTTGCTTATAAATTCCTTTCAGTTTTCAGGTTTGTACTTTACCAACATTTCCTCTTCCGAGTTCGTGATGTTTTTTCTTTTTCTTTTTTTTTAAAAATTGCATTCTATAGTTTTATACGACTACCATCGCTTTGGTAATATTATAAGGTTTTTTTATCTGGTTTGTTTAGTTCAACTTTTAGCTTATCTGCTTGTCAAAACTTCCTTTCTTTTATCGTTAGATTATTAACATTTAATTCACAACGTATGAAACTTTATTGTTTCATTGTCGATATCCGACCCCATGTAAGCTTTGTTGTCCATTAATTGGTTCTTATGCTTCATCGAACCAAAATTTAATCAACTTATGCCCTCCTTTAGTGGCTGGGCACTTCCCATGCGATACTGGAAGAAGGTGTCAGGTACTACCAACTAATGCAAAGAACAAAACTTTGTAAATCTGTTTCCTGTGTCTTTATTTCTTTCTGGTAACTCCTAACCTTACTAATCTCAACGGATGATGAAATTTTCTTCTTCCTTAATTTTTTCAACAATCTTGCTAGGTTCTTGATAACTTATTTCTACCTAAGTCCCATTTTCTGTTTTTTGCATGTCCTTTATTTTGCGATCTATTTTGAATAAAGACATTCTCCTTCTGTATTGTACAGTTTTAGTCTATTCACTAATGTTCTTTTTTAACCTACATTCATCCATCCATATCACGTCCTGTTTTCTGTTGTATTAGAGTGAATTATTCGATAGTTCGTATTACACATAATTTTGGTTTCAGATGACTGAAGGTAACTTTTTCCCCAGCAAATGTTAGATCCCTGTATTCGTTCACCAAATATAAAAGTTTCCTCCTATCCGTTACGGGGAAAAAACATCAGGATTTTCTTTTCGCTGGGACAATATAGACAAAGAGCCAGAATATTAATGTCGAACATTCGAAAAAGAGGTGTTAAGGGTCTCAAAGGATTGTTTCATCTCTAACCATTCTTATTTTTACATTTCGGTCCAGGAATTTCGAATTCCTGGCATTGAAAACAGAAGAAAATAGAGGTGTGTTAGTGTCGTAATTGAGCGAAGTCATGTAGCAGTAATATTGCGTGTTTTTTTTTTTCCCTCTTAATTTTCTGTAGCTGCCGGCTGCGTTGCGTATCTTGTCTGGTACTGAAATTAAGGTTTTTATGTAGTTGTGCCGCATGGATTATACCCCAGAGCATGTTAGGAAGTAAAGCGTAAAAATACGACAGATATTCATCACGCTCGTGCGGCATGAGAACACCACAGTAAAAACTAAACAGTCTCCCTTGAGAGAAGTTAGGAGGGAGCCTACGGTATTACTCTGGGATAATTGCGAAAATAACTTCTTAAAAACAGTATGATAAAACGAGAAACAGGCAGATGACAGAGAAACATTAAATGGATTTCGTGACGGTACAGCCAATGCCTGAATTCCTTCATTGTGACGAGTTCGTCATGTTTCTGCCTGTAACGATCTGGCATATTTAAAAATATTGGTATTTAAGTAATTTAACGATTGAAGTGTCCTTTCCCAGGCGTTGTGCAGTGATCAAGAGTTCCCATTCCAGCCACCACCAAAACCTAACAGTTAATTTCCTGCAGATTAATATGTAAAGTTAGTTTATTCCTCGATGCGCTCTGTAGACTTCGAAAAGGGATTCCAAGTTTATTAGAATTCAGTTTTGGATTTTTTTAGATATATTTTCGCGGTAAATGCAAATTCGTAGTATATGTTCGAGAGGGTACCAAAAATAACCGGAATTGCATTGCCGTGGGTGAAGCTTGTATAGTACGCGTTTCTGCCGCTAGGCTTTTATAGCGTAACTCATTGCCAGTTCACTGCCGCATTTGTTGCTGACCTGGCTATTTCTGTTAATCTGCAGTGATTGTTTTTGCTAGCGCTGTTTTGTTATTGTTTTGTTTTTGATGATGGCAAGTTTAAGTGAACAACGTGCAGCTGAGAAATTTTGTTCTCTACTCAGTAAAAATGCTGCTGAAACTGTTTTAATGTTGAAAACAGCTTACAAGAGATGACGCTATGGAGAAAACTCAAGTGCACGAGTGGTTCGCTCGGTTTAAAAATGGCGACATGTCGATTGATGACAAACCTCATTCTGGACGTCCATCAATTGCCAGAATCGACGAAAATGTTGAAAAAAATTTGAGAGCTTGTGCTCTCAGACCGTCGACAGACAATTGATCAACTGTCAGAGATTAGTGGGTTATCTTGGAGAATCGAAGATTTGGGAATGAGAAGGGTTGCTGCTAAGTTTGTTCCTCGGGCGCTGATTGACAATCAAAAAGAACGTCGAGTTGAAACATTTCGTGCTTGGAAACAATAGCTTGAAACTGATTCAGATTTTCTGTCAAAGGTCATTCACTGATGCTAAGATTGTCAAGCCAATGGAAGACGTCATTGTTACCCCGTTCCAAAAATGTCGTCAAATCAAACATCAAAACAATGCTCATTTGCTTTTTTGATGCCAAGGGCGTAGTTCATTTAGAGCATATTACCCCACATCAGACCGTCAATCAAACCTTTTATTTGGAAGTTTTATGAAGATTACGCAACAGAGTTCGTCGATAAAGACCCGATTCGTGGAAGACAGGAGACTGGTTCTTCCACCACGATAATGCACCTGCATACACAGCTGTCTCTGTTAGGCAATTTTTGGCTAAAAATGGCATGGTTCCGCTGCCCCACGCACCTTACTCGTCAGACCTGGGTCCGTGCGACTTTTTCTTATTTCTACTCATGAAATGGAGCTTGAAAGGACAACGATTTGACAACATTGAAGATATCAAGAAAAAAACGAGGGACGAGCTGTCAGCCATTTCGAAACATCAGAAAATGTTTCGAACAGTGGAAATATCGGTGGAACAAATGTATTAGTTGTAGTGGAGAATATTTTGAAGGGAATAAGGTTGTTTTGTAAAAAATTTGAAAATATATAGCTTTTAAAAAGTAATTCCGTTTTTTTTTGGGTACTCCCTCGTATTGTTGTGTAACTTGCTCAACAGTTGATTTGACTTAAAACTGACGTAACCTTTCCTTCGTTATTTCATTTCTAGCACTAATTCCTATTCACTTTGCTAGCTCTAAGCAACAGTGGCAGTAATTCTTCAACCTCAAAACCATATATTTTGGGTTAAAGCGACTCAAGAAGTGGGCTGGTTGAATGAACTCACAGATTGTGTGCTGAAACAAACCACTCGGTTTTCTACATGCCTGAAAATCTTAAAAAAAACTATCGCTAAAAAGGTTACAGGCCCTGAATTGTGACGTAGTATCAGAAGGTATTATATTTGGAATAGAGTAATTACAGTACGGAACTTACTGTTTCTGGCATCATTTAAAGCAAAACTGGTTGTTGATACCAATCGTTGGCTTCTTTGTGATGATAGTTACGATGAAAATCTGTCTGTAATAATGGAAAAAAGTCACATTGCAGCCAAATTTCTGCAATAGACACTTACGATCCTCTGCAATAATCCTTCACCAAAGGACCAACAAAATCGATTAATTTTTATATAAGTCAACCACTGGTTCCAATGGAGCTATGATAAATACCCACTAGTAAATAACGTTCATTTTTCCTTAGGAGGCTTTCATAAATTATGTGAGGGTGAAATAGGGGGGGGGGGGTCCAGCGAAATCTCACCAAGGAGGAGGGGGGTGGGGTCAACGGAAATTTCACGTAAGGTTTTGGAAATTTTTGTTGGAATGTAGATCTAAAAGAAAAAGTCTACAAAACAACCGTAACCGGCTTTGAATGGGTGAGACCTTTAAAAAAAGGTCTCAAAAAGTTGCGAGGGTGATTTCTACGGGGGGGGGGGGGAGGATCTCAGGGACTAGATAACACCGGAAAGGGGGGGTCTCACCAGAGAGGGGGGAGGGGTCTGGAAATCCAGAAAAACACCTCACGTAATTTATGGATGCACCCTTAACACTGATCGTACTAAGCGTGGTGAGTGAGCGGTAACGCTATGGTCTGGCATTGGGGAAGGCATTTCAAAGTTGCGTTTTCATGGCTTCCCAAAACCACTCCAGGCGAATCGCAGGATGATTCCTTTTAAAAAAGGCAATGACCAAATTACTTCCCGATCGTTGCCTCCAATCTATTCCGCCTCTAATCACCACGATGTCGACGAGGCGTAAAGCCATAAAAACTGATAGTGATTTCGTGGTGCTTCACATGATTTGTTAATACGTGAAAAAGGCTGTTCAAATAACTATCGATACTCGTAATCTATAAAGAATCAGGCCAACACAATAGCAGCTACGCCGTGCTGAACACTGCAACTCTCGGAAATTCCTAATGTTTGTTCGGCGTGACCTTTAAAAACATT
>JARYHS010001772.1:0-18223 GCA_031002005.1 Vandiemenella viatica | reverse complement strand
CCCCCCCTCTAGTGAGTTTTTGTGAGATCTGGTGTAACCCCCCCTTCTCTGGTGAGGTCTGGTCCGTGACCCCCCCCCCCCAAAATCGCCTTTGCAACTTTTTGACCCCCTACCCCTTGGTGAGATTTCGCCGAACCCCTATTTCACTTCACGTGGTTTATGGACACCCCCTTGCTTGGTGTAGATCTCTGGAGTGAGAACAGAATGGTCATTATTGGTGGCGATTTAAATTTATCAGGTGTAAACTGGGTAGTAAATAAGATTAACTACACAAAAGGATAGAGATTTGCAAACAACTTAATAGGGAAAGGAGGTTTATACAAGCGTAGAGCAGAGCATAGGGGACAAAAATGTTGGATATCCTCCCAACTAGTCTGATGATATCCTTGTGGGTTGTAACTAAAGGAATAAGTGATCATGATGCAGATCTGGTGGATATTAGAGGATTCAGTAAACCATTAACTAAAATTCAAGGGGAAAATAAGTGCTATTAAACAAAGGAACAGATTTTGAACGGAAAGAGATATTTCATGGAAAGTTTCAGCATTTAATACAAGTGTGGCACAAGTATAGTCAAGTCAAGATGGAAAGAGTTTAAGAAGACAATAAGATAATGGGAAAAACATTTGTTCCAAAACAGAAAATAAATTGAAGTACAAAACCTTTGAACTATAATACGGAGCTGTGGAGGTTAAAGAGGTTTTAAGAAGAGAACATAACACAGTTAATTAAGGTCAGTGGCGTAGCTAGGGGGGGGGGCGGTGGGGGTGGTCCGCCCCGGGTGTCACCCGTTTGGGGGTGACACCCACATTTCGAAAATAGTAATCGAAATTAGTGTGACACAAAAAAAAATAATTCTTTTATCCTTTGGTGTCGAAACACGTCTACTTTTATTGTTATGATATTTGTTTTTAGGTTGATCTAGCGCTTTTTCAAATGCGATCCAGGCAGCTGTGCTCATTCGTTATAATAGAATATAATTGTTGGCAATACCGTGCGCTTAAACAAAGAGAGCACCGCTCTGTAGCTCCAACAATCACAAGAAATCGTTCATTGTTGTGCTTGACGTCCGTCACTGTTGTTTGGTTTGGTAGAAGCGGCGGTGGATATAATGTAAGTTTTCTTGTATAAAAAGAGGAAGTTTTAAAATTAAAGTTTATATATAATTGTTAAAATCATAGTAATTAGACAGTTAAATTGTAAATCCTCGAAAATATTTAGAGAAAATTTGAAAATGAAAATCAAGCGTATGTCGGAATACGCGTAGTCTAGGTTTTAAAATTGTTTTGCTTATTTAGAATTTCATTAGCTTTCAAGCTAAGATTTACAAGTGCTTTGAAGTTTTTCTAGTAATTTTTGAATTTATTATCTGACAGATTTGTGATGTACAAACTGAGTACATTTCGCGTTATCCGATTTACACTCTGCGTACCTGCCTATTATCGACAGTGCACCTATATTCGACATGAAATCGTATCATGTTCGAATTTATGCTAGTAAAAACTGTGCATTAAACTAGCAATTCTGTCAGGTTTCAAATCAATCTGAACGGGTCCAAGTGTTCGTTGATGGTATCGTCCGTCGTTGGTAATCAGTTTTTGTAAAGCTTGTGTTTAAAACAGTCGGAACCGTAACTGTTGTGTATAGAACTGTAATGTAAATTATATATATTTAAATCTGTAAAGGAAATGAAATGTAAATTGTTAAACTATGTAAATGGAACCGTAAAGTAATGAAATGTGAATTGTCATAAAACGCAAAGAACTTGGCTGTGTGGCTGATAATGCCGAAAGCCATTTAAATAAATAAATAAATAAAAAAGTTGGAACCGCGTATCTTCCTAGCGAAATCGTAACATTAGTAATTCTAGGTTCATGTAAGTTTGCTATGCTTTCTTCTGATTGAGAATATGCAAATATGATCGCGATGAAATAAATAAGAGCATGATTCTCTATGAATTTTCCATAATAAATTTAGAGAAGAAAATTTGTATTATGGGTAACCCCTCTGTCGAATACAGGTGTATTCCTTAAATCGACAGGGATGTCGAACTTTTGTTCCTGATCAAACTAAGCGAACATTCAAGCCGTTTACAACATTTTTATTTATATGCTACATAGCGGTGCTAGAAATATAAAATTAACACGTACAGGCGGATAGTAAAATACTTCACTTGTGAAGTACTTCATGTAAAAACGGCATATACCGCAAAGGCATGTTCTTATATTACCTAAGCCGTTTTTTTAAAAAAAATTCTTGTTTTTATATTGCATTTATTGCTCTATTTTTATGAAGGAACTTAATGTAGAGTTGCTTCTCTGACTATACAGTCTCTCCCAGGGTCTCACGACTTGTGGTACCCGGATTCTGGGTTTGCACCGATGGAACCCCATCTGGGTCTGGAATTGCTTCTACTTGGATCAAGCCACTTCTGTTAACTTTCTTCTCGATATCCCTTGCGAAGTCATTTAAATACAACCCATGTTAACGTTTCAACAACGATTTAAAAAAATTTATAGCGAAATATTATGGTCGCCCTATAGTTACACTGGCAAAAATTAGAATCTCACCATGCATACAGGAATGGTAGAATTTTAGGAAACTTTGAAGATATATCCAGGGCCATACCCAGAAGAAATGATAGCAAATGGAAATGGATCAGGATAAGTTATTACCTTTAGATACAGTTTTCAGTAAGAAATGCGTCCAACTTGAGCACCAATGCATTCGTGGATTCTTGCCGACATTGAATCAACAAGTGTTTCGAAGTCTTCTTGTGGTATTTCTCTTTACGCCTGCATGTCTTTTGCAGTCAGTTATTGCGCAGTTTGTGCTGGGTCACTATGTGATCAAATGTGTCTACTCCTGGTATCCCAGACATGCTCTATTGGGGACAAATCTGGGGACTGTGCTGTTCAAATTGTGATCGAAAGTCCTTGCAAGGCTTGTGTAACGATGGCCGCAATGAGGACGGGCATTATCTTGTTGTAAGATGCGATTTGAATGGTGAACATGAAGGGTATCGCAATAAGATGCAGTACCCTGTCCACATAGTGGTGGGCTGTCATTGTGCCATCAACAACAGCCGACTCAGTCATGCTGTCGAAACTGATTGCCGCCAAAAAATGACACCGGTGACTGCATTTGTGTGATGTTCTGAAATCACAGCAGGTAAGCCGTTTTCCAATGCGCCTCCGAACATGTCGTGAATTATCACTTTGCCACAGACAGAATCGAGACTCGTCTTTAAACACAAATGTACGCCATTCACATGTCCTTTTATGTTTTGCATTACGCCAGGTTAGATGATGCTGGCAATGAAATCAGATTAATGGTACACATTGCATAGGGTTCAGAGAGCGTACTCCAGCTTCCGGGGAGGGGGGGTGACTCTCTCTGTAACCACTGTTCGATGTGGCCTGCAGTCAACCATTTGCCAGCAGCAGCCACCCACACAATTTGGCGGTCTTCACGTGCTGTTATCCATCTGTATAGACCTGGAGTATTAGAGCTTTCTTTCATCACTGTGTAACAAGTCTGTATACTGACAATGCACTAAGGCCAATCCTTTGGGAGATTTCACGATATGATGCACCTTTTTAAAACACGTCAATTCTCCGACCTCTCTCACAGTTAGACATTTGAGTGTTAGAGTTGTCACTCTTCGCCTGGGTATACTTAGCCAACAGAACTCGTGGACAACAAAGTGTCATGTTACACCACACTGTACGCCACTAGTACGTGAAAAGAATATAAAAATAGCAATTTACTAATAGATAGCACCGTAATTCTCATATTATTACATGTAAAACTTTTAATTTTAAATCATTTAATACTCTTCATGTGGGCATTCATTTATCACAACATCGTATGGGTGTTGGGATTTTAATTTGCGCCAGTGTGTGTATCAGTTGCTACTGTAAAGGTCTGTACCGTCACCCAATGACAGTCGGCCGAGTGGCAGCTTGCCCCCTCGCGTCCACACTTTTCCATAGCTCGCCCGTGTTCCTACCCGGTCTTTAGTCTCCTTTAACGTTTTCAAAATGATTGTTACAGGGAATCAGTGTTGGGGATGACAGAGGTTTGATACCTTTACTTTATTTTTCACAGTTTTGGTACAAAGTACATTAAAATACTTTTTTATCTGACTCATGTAATCACCTATCTGGTTGATCTTTTATGTACAAAAATAGTATCCCAGCGCAGCAGTATCGGATTAACCACGTAGCAGGAGGTAGTAAATGCCACGGGCCTCGCGCCTTCTAGGGGGCCTCGCGCCTCCTAGGGGGTCCCCGCACCTAGGCTAGATGGGCGACCTTTTTTGTTTTTAGCTCCACAATTTTCCCCAGGACGGCAAAAATCAAGGGCCTCTTCTTCACATTTGCTACGGGCCCCGCGCTGTCTTAATCCGGCCCTGCAGCGCAGTATTAACAAATCATTACCACACTGCACCGGAATGAAAAGATTCTCGCATATTTCAACGCAGTCGCAATGAAATGTCAATCACTTCGCACTTGAGGTTCTTTTCGATTCATTCAGTATTTTTTTTTTTTTTTTTTTTTAAGGAAAGAATGAGATTAAAACATATTTTAATTTAAATTTAGGTTGTAAAGATTTTGTATAATAAATATAATAATTTCATGTTATCTCAAAGTTCTAGTCAGAGTTTCTTATTAGGAAACTCGCAGTGCACCTATATCGTAGTCACCTAACTTCGAAAGGAGACCTACAGATTACCGTGAAATTCGAACACGAAGCGTCCTAGAATCCTCGTATAAACAGATAAAAGCATTGCCAGAGGTAAATGTCAATTTTTAGGCCCGCAAAAATTACAGTCGAGTCCCGACAACTCTACGAGCATCCGTCGGAGCAACATAAGAAGAGCGGCCCAATATTAGCCCGCACCCAACAAACTCAACGGATCCTCCAACGGCCCAAGCACACATTCGAGTGGGAGAGCGCGCCGAGAGAAGACGTGTGGGATCTGCGCGCGCAACTCCGATTCAACTCCACGCAGCGCCGCCAGGGAGCAGTAGCGCCGCGGCACCTACACCTTGCCAGCGCGCTGGGCGCTGAGCCATTCGCTGCCGGGCACCGGTGGCGAACACACCGCCCCAAGCGGTGCCTCCTGAGGGGGAGCACTTGGAGCGCGGTGAAAAGCAAATTTTGTCGTCGGGGGGGACGCGACGAGTCGCACCGACGCGCACCCACTGCGCGCACCGGTGGCTACACGAAGCGCCGCCAGGGCGCTCCAGCGGAGCGCAGCTATACCTTCAGAGCACGCGCCACGGTACTTGCCCACCTAGCATAGGGATATACCGCTCCACGGCCCACACCCAGGAGGTGTGGAACCCCCGAGCGTGAGTTTAGGGTTGTCTCCGTTCCCGGATACCTTGCGGTGATAACCAAGGGTACGGAACAACGCCCCGTGTTGGTAACAACATTGTCGGATGCCGTGACACAGCAAGATCAACCATGACGAACAACATAAGTGGAAAACGTCGATGTTTCAGCGACAACGATGTGCCGCTATCCGACAACGAAAGTGATGCAGAGTCTGCATACCAATACCTATCAACATCAGGAAACGAACACTATGAAGATAGTGACACCAGCACAGGATATGACGGAAGAGAGCACCATTACGCTCCACATATAAATGCCGCAACTGCACAAGAACAAGTCAAAAGAACAAGAAACAAGAGGAAAAACACGCCAAGACGAAATTACCAACTACATACTGACCAGAGACAGGGAGGGACTTCGAACAAGGATGAAGCCCCACAGGCGGGACCATCACAAAATGGACACGAAGACCCGGAAAACCCTCCAGAAGCACAATTTGAGTTTCCAAAAAAGAAAGGAAGACAGAGACCTAGACGCCAAACGCATGCAAACCAAGGATTCAGCAAAGAAGTACCTACAAACAATCGCTACACCCCACTGGCTGGAAGTAATAACCATCAACCAGAGGAAGAAAAAACGGAAGACAATCCAGCCCCTACACCAAAAATCCGTTTTCCGCCCATTGTGATCCAGGAAGTGCCTAATTACACAGCACTGAACACAACGCTGAAAAGCAAACTCACTGGAGGATTAAGGGCGAGATTCAGTGACGGATACCTGAAATATTTCGCAGAAAACAAGGAGGATTATCTCACAATAAAAGAATTCTTCAACCAAAACAAAATAAGCTACTACAGTCATCAGCTGCCTGAGGAAAAGCCCCTAAGGGTAGTTATCAAAGGACTACCAGCCACTACAACTATAGAGGATATACAAGAAGACCTTCTCCTGAAAGGCTACAATGTTACCGCAATCCACCAGTTTAAACGGAGGAACGCAGATACGCGTGAACTTGTACCACTGGCAACATACACGGTGACCCTTCCATTCAACAAAAAATCAGAAGAGATATACAATGAGAGAGCAATTTTGTTTTTACGTGTGAGGATCGAGCGTTACAAGAGCCAAGATGGACCACCACAATGTTCGAGGTGTCAAAGACACGGCCACACAGCAAACTACTGCCGACTACCTAGCCGCTGCGTCAAATGCGCCCAACTCCACGCAAGCAAGGAGTGCAAACTAGCCAAAACTGAGAAGGCAAAATGCATCAACTGCACGGGCGACCACGCAGCATCATGGAGAGGCTGCCCAAAATATCAAGAGCTGCTACGCCCATCAGGATAGTGCAAAGCAAGGAAGACAAGAAAGAAAGACAGAAGGAAAACCACTCTATAAACACCAGTCAGAAACCACCAGCAAGAAACTCAAACCAAACAACAGGAAAAAAGAGAAAACAACATATGCCGACTCCGCCAAAGGTCGACACACCCGCAGACATGAAGAGCAGAAATCCAACAGAATGGAAAAGAAAAATGAGGAAGTCGAAGATCAGGAGGACAACTCCGAATTCTTCGGGAACGACCTCGCGAAATTTTTCAAAACACTGAAGAAAACAATGGAAAGATTTAAAAGGGCCAGAGGCATATGGAACAAGCTAATAGCACTCGTGCAAGGAGTAACGAGCCTGATGGCCTAATGGCTCTTCCACAGCACGACAAACTGAAAATAGCAGTGTGGAACTGCAACAATGTCAAAAACAAAAGAATAGAACTACTGGAGTTCTTAAAGCGAGAGAAAATCGAAATAGCCCTCCTCTCGGAGACCTTCCTGAAACCGAGGGACAGCTTTCGACTCGCGGGATACCAATTATACCGTTCAGACAGGATCAACAGACGGGGGGCGGCACGTTAGCAAAAACCTCACCCACGAGCCATTGACGATACAGCAACTCACAGACTTAGAAGCCACAGCAATCAGGATATCCACGCAAGAAGGCCATATTGCGGTGGCTGCTGCATACCTGCCACCAAACGGAAATCTAATGGAGTCTGACCTGGATGAGATTCTAGCGCTTGGCAACAAAGTCATCATAGGGGGCGACCTTAACGCCAAGCACTTCGCTTGGAACTCAAGGAGAAATAACGCCAGAGGAGAGCAATTACTCCAGCTGGCAGAAAGACGCAACATCGAGATCTTTGGCCCAGAAGACCCCACTCACACGCCGGCAAACCCCCGCGGACAGCCAGACGTGTTAGACATTGTAATGGCTAAAAATATCGTCAAGCGAATCGAACTAAGGGCGACTAATGAAATGTCATCAGATCACCTACCAGTTCTATTAGAATTCCGCAACTGGATCCTCCCGCAAAATAAATCAAGGACTTTAAAGCAAACCGACTGGCAGCAGTTCAAAAGGACTGTGCACGACAACATAAACCCCACACACAACGTAACCACCATCGACGATATAGACAACGCAATTCTTCACTTTGATAAGACGGTACTAGAAGCAGCCCATCAAGCCTCAGTCACCACCACCATCCAAAACAACTATCGAGAGGAGCTGCCGCCACTGCTGGAGGACCTGCGATACCTACGGAACAGACACCGAAAACTCTGGCAGCGGTATCGGGATACTGCGACAGACGCCGATACACAAGATACGCAAGAGAGCTCCGCGCCCGGCTACAAGAGCGGCGGTCAGAGCAATGGGAGAACAGGATGGATACCCTAATGCTAGAGAACAGAGAAGCATGGCAACTGGTTTAAAGCTCTCAAACAGCCACGTGACCCCAAGATTCGCCATAAATGTTCAAGCACGGCCAATGCTTCACACCCCTGGCGAAGGTGGAGGCCCTAGCAGAAAACTTTGCCCAACAGTACACCCCCGCGGAATACGAGCTGACAGCAGCTGAACAGCAGGTGGCAGAAGATATAGAGAGGCTAGCAGACGAAGTCCTCAACACCCCCGCCAACGGACCTACCACTCCTCACAACACCAGGAGAAGTGAGAAGAATAATCCACAAACTGCAGACGAAAAAATCCCCAGGGCATGGACAAAGTAGAAAATCACCATTTGAAAAATCTACCTAGGAAAGCCATAGTACTACTCACCCGTATCTTCAATGCCTGTCTACTCCAGTGCTACTTCCCGACGGCATGGAAAACGGCGAAGATAACGGCTATTCCCAAGCGAGGAAAAGATCACCGCCTCATAGAAAGTTACCGCCCTATCAGCCTCCTTTCCTCAACTTCAAAAGTTCTGGAAAGAGTGCTGATCATAAGACTCAACTCTAGCCTCGAAGCCGATAAAAACTATACAAAACAGAGCAATTCGGTTTCCAAAGCCGTGTGGCAGCAACCAGCCTACTTTTGAAAATAACAGAAGATATCAGCAAAAACTTCAACCATAGCAAATCGACGGCAGCCATTTTCTTCGACGTGGAAAAAGCTTATGACAAAGTATGGCATAAAAACCTGATCCATAAGCTACATACCGAAACAAAAATTAACCACTGCTACGTTAAACTCATAGGAAGTTATTTAAACAACCGACGATTCTACGTAACAGTGGACGGACAACGATCATCAATCCACACAATCACGGCAGGAATCCCACAGGGATCAGTCATAGCTCCAACGCTGTTTAACATCTACGTCAACAAAATACCGACACCACCACATGTGAAGAAGGCTCAGTTCGCCGATGACACGATGCTCCACGCCTCTGGTAACAGACATGACCGCAACATCATCCACCTTCAAAGGGGCATTGATTCCTTCACAGAATGGTGCCGAAACAACAAAGTCAAAATCAATGCCACCAAATGTGCAGGGATATACTTCACCAAGAAGAGACCCATCCTACCTGGTCAACTCTCCGTAATGGGGCAAGAAATAGCCTGGGTACCCCAGCATCGGTACTTAGGTATCATACTGGACAAAAAATTACTGTACCGAGAGCACATCCTAGATAGACGAAGGAAAGGACTGGCCATAGCATCAAATCTCGCTCCAGTGCTACGGAGCAACAATTTGAGTACCACAACTAAAATCCGGCTATACAAATCCATAATTGTACCATATCTGCTCTACGGATGTCAAATATGGGGAACAGCAAGCCCGTCGAACATCTCCAACATCCAAAGACTCCAAAAAAAATGTCTGCGAATGATCTTATCCGCACCGCCCTACACTTCAACTGAGCACATTCATTTGGCAACGAATGTAGAAAGAGTACACACACAGATATACAACCAAACCAACAAATTCATAGAAAATATAGAAGCAAGAAGACACCAGATTGACAGATTCGCCACCCTGGGCACAGTAATGCCAAGAACGTGGCACAAACATAAAGTACCACTAAGTATTATTTACAATCCTATATAAAGTCCAACAACAACATCAGTGGGGTTTTTTCACCAAGGTCATCTATGATGACCACAGCCATGGTTTTTCCCCTAAAGTGCAATAAATTGTGTCCCCAAACCAAACCTAACCTGACATCACTGACAAAACTACCAATGGTAGTGGGGTCAACTTACACAGCCGCTGAGGCAAATGACACACACAAAAAAAAAAAAAAAAAAAAAAAAAAAAAAAAAAAAAAAAAAAAAAAAAAAAAAAAAAAAAAAAAAGGGTAGCGTTTCCCGGCGAACGCCCTGTACTTTATACCGCTAGTTCTAAAACCATCTAGCAAGCAGATTGCGCGCATTGCTTACCTGGAGTACCACTTTCTTGACACACACCATGACTGCTGCGTATCAGACCAGCGAGTGACTGCTCAGTATCGGGCTACTGGGTACTGGGCAGCGAGTGATGCTGGAGTCGGGAGGGAGACTTTTATAGCCGGCAGCCCATTGTCTCAATGCCCCCTGAACATGTGTCACTCATGATTCAGAGAGGGAATTTACAAATGGGGAAACTAGTGATTCGCACATGATAATGAGTAGGCCGGAAACACGGGTACTCAAGTGCCGCTCATTTCTTACTACGATGCAAAACGAATCACTAGGTAGTGACGAAATTAAGTAATAACCTTATAATTTTTAATCGTTCTGTAATAATTAACGAAGGTTCTTTATTGTTGATAAGACTGATCTGCCAAATTTAATACCGAAAAATCAGTAATAGCATATGCTCATTTGTTAACCACTTTAAAACTAGGGCTGTGGGTATGCTACTTTTTAAAAGACAAAATTGTATTGGAACATGATGAAACAGAGTCTTAAAAACTTATTACCAGGTTTGGTAAACAACAGATATGTACGGCTTTGTGTAATAGATTTGAGATATCGAATTTCCGGAAACGGGTTATTCAGCTTTCTTTTTTTTTTCAATTGAATGATCTCCAGTATCTGCGATAATTGGTATTTCATTTATGACTATTTAAACAATTCGTGTGGTCTTTATGAACTGTTGAGAGAGTCTATTGCTATCTTCGAAACCCGCTTTTATCGTAGCCGTCTATCTTACAATTTAGCATGGACTTCGAATCATTGTAATTTGCATACACAAAGAAAGCTTTACTAGCATTTAAGGACATTATAATGGCCTTTGAAAATCGCATCCCAGGGGGCATCCATAAATTACGTGAGATTTCGTGGCGGGACTGCCCCCCCCCCCCCCCCTCTGGTGAGATCGGTCTCGCCCTTCAAAATCCGGTTACACCTCCAAAAAAAACAAAAAAATTTCTAAAACCTCACGTGCGGTTTCCGTAGACCCTCCCCCCCTTTGTTGAGATTTCGCCGGACCCCACCCCTATTTCACCTCACGTAATTTATAGATGCCCACCCAAGACTGTGATTCAAATCGAACGCCATTCGAGACCCCTTAACCATTCAACCCGCTTAAAAAATGAAAAAATATTTTACTTCTTCGTACCCTGGGTTCAATTAATTATATAGTCTACCAGAGATAGATACTCTTATAAAACAGAAAAACTGATGGTTTAATAATTTCTACAGTTCGTGTTACGTTTTAACAGTGTTTATTTATTTCATTTGTTAAAACCTATCTTCAGACATTAAGTTTTCCTATTAGTGTGAACAGAGTCGAAAAACTGCCTGGTAATGTGTTGATAAATTATTTGGAAAAAATGTTCCCGTGTCTTACTTTTCCATGTCGAGATACTGCTGTAACAATGAAATCGAGAGTTTTATTCAGAAACTTAACATATAGGACGTGGTGAATATTAACTATAAAGGATAAACTGCTGTTCCTTGCACATATGCATTAAGAAGTAAGCATTTCATTTGGTGATCAGTGCATTTCACTGACCTAATAATGCTTCATCTAAAACATAGGTCTCCAAATTTTATGTTACTACTCCGCCCTTTAAAATAATCTAACCTTGGCGCCCTTTCTCTCCCCCCCCCCCCCCCCGGCTTTATTTCACAATTTATGCATACATCATCGGTTCTTCTGCAAATCGTACTATCAGCAGGCGATATTTGGTGCAATTGATTAGTCTATGACTCCTCGAACGTAATTATAACCATATAAACAACTACTGACAAAACTGGAGTTTTTACTTTTGATTATGCTTTTTTTTTTACATTTCGTGATTCTGTATAAAAATTGTTGAGGCACAAGCAATGCATTTCATGAAACTGAATCTTTTTTTTGAACGATTGCCTTTGTTTATTAAACTTGTAAAATTTTCTTTGAAATTTTTTGAACTACCATAGGCGCGTTACACGGTGTTTAGGCGGGGGTAAATCTGTGAGTTTATGACGTCACGTCACCGACATGGCACCTGTTGCGCGTATGATATGCGCGTTGGACGCTTTACGGATGGGCAAAATCTTTATACAAATACACAGTTGATGGAACTTTGCATACATTTAGAAAAAATAGAAAAACACTGTTTACGTCTTGTAACGTCCCTTGGTGACGGGAAATTTATGCGTGTGAATTCCACGTTTCTTTGGCATCGGCGAGAGCCAGGTGACTCGTACCTGCGCTGAAAGACCGAACGATTTATGGCAGGCCGTAAAGTTAAAAGCTTTACGCATTCAATGAAATTCAAAGGACAGTATAGGGCCTGTGCCGAATGGAGGATTTCCTGGTAGAGTAGAAAGTTTAAACTAGAGAAACGATGCTTCGGAGAAAAATTCAGGTTGCGGAACACCTCTGTTGGGAACCAGCGAATCAAACAGTGTGTTAAGAACTTTTAGAAACCATCAGTTTTTTATGTTGCATGAGGAGCGCCAATGGAGATCGTGGACAACCCGCCAAACGCTGCGACTCGCTGAAATTTCCCGCGTCTGCTAAAACTCCGGAGCCTGCAAGTATTCAACGGGGCGAACAAGCGGGAGAGAAGACATTCTGTTTCTGGCCAGCAAACAATACGCACCGGCGCACCCCGGGAGATTGCCGGAGAGGTCACTACCAGCGGGGAGCTACCTCGCCAAGTGGACGCCACCAATGACCTTGCGCCCAGCTGATCAACAGGGTCCGTCTGATTTCTCCGCAGCTCATCTGCTACGGTAAAGATCGCCGGCGATGTATAGACACTCTTGCGTCATTCAACCCTAGGCAACGCTCTGAGATGTGAATCGTGCTCTAAATTGTTCAAAAGAAACTTTTAATATTCAGTTCTGTTCCATAAATTAATAAATTTTATATGCAAGGAAAATAATAAGTTTTGTAAACCCTGTTTTCAATAACTTCCTTTCCAATGTATCAGTATATCATTTGAATAGATGAAGATTTGTGTTTTTTAATGGTATTTTAATTGCTTTGATTAAAAGTATTTCAGAATTGGAATGTCGCTTCTCTCGGATAGAGAACACTTCCATTCTTGGCGCCTACCCGGGATTAATTTTGCAAATTAATTTATTAATTAATGCATCTTATTTTTTTTAAATTGAATAACGTCATAAAAAAAAAACTAGACGCTACAGTCTGATTTACAGAAACCTAAACTCTCTCCTCCTTGCCCGCCGCACCTTATTTCATACAAACCCATAGTTTTTATCCGATTTTGATAGTACTTAACACAGGTATACTTCCAAACAAGGCGGTCTGGTAGCTCAGTGGTTAAGGCGCTTATTTCTGAAAGTTCTTTCTCCACTCGCGGTTTCAAATCCCGCGGTGAGTAGCAATTTCTAGTAGTTGTATTTGATTATATGAGCTACACCGGAATTTTCCGTGGTTGTAATTCCACGTTAAACTGCAGGCCCCTGAAGAAAGGAATTAGTCTTCTTTCCTCTGACACAATAACCTGGTACATCTCGTTCGGGAAGATTCGACGAACTGTCGGGTTGTGGACTAAGTTAGATTTTTAGTTTTTTAAATGAAAACTTCTTTAGGGGCGTTGGGCAAATTTTGAATGGGTAAAATCTAATGAGTTCCCGTCACCGACATGCTAATGTTAACACTATATCTGTTGCGGTCTGGTGGCTCAGTGGTTAAGGTGTCTGACTGGACAACGAAAGTTGTTCACCTCTGACGTAGGTTGCCGTGTAATGTAAAGTACGCCAGAACACTTCCGTGGTTCGGATTCCACGTTAAACTGTAGGTCCCTTGTACCTGGTAGCACTACCGGGTTAGGTTAAGGCGGCTAAGACAGGGGCGGAAAGCACAGTTAACAGAAACCGTGTCACCAGGTCATTACGACCACACGGAATTATTATTATTTAGTATATCTGTAGCTATAAGTATGTCGTGTTGTGCATATGATATTCATAGTTTTAAGTTTCACTCCTGTCGGCAGTCCCCAATGATTACCAGTTTTTTTTACCTATCTAGGTATTCATAATAATTTAAAAATTCTGTTTTAATTTGCTTCGTCTCATACCGTCTACACCCAATTTTTTTTTTTTTTTTTTCAAAACAAATACATTGGATTTTCAAACCCACATACAACACTCATAATACCTAATGACAAATATCTTCATCATCATCCTCATCCACTGGCTGGGTCTGCTTCATGCACAAGCTTCTCCACTTCCTGTAACTCCCATTCTACCTCTAAACTTCATTTCGCTTACTTGTACTCTGCTGATGTCCCGCTTCTTCATTGTCCATGTTCAGCATCATATGTCAAGACAGGCACGTAGTAAGTGTGATAGATTACTCTCTTGCTTATGATGAATCATATTTTATTGTTTTGGGTTGTATACCTCCTTGTTCCCATTATTCGCACAACCTTCACTTGTACCAGTAAGGGCGCTAATGACCCCGCTGTCGACGCGCCCTAAAACAGCAATAACAACAACAACAACAACATGTACCAGTAACCTCACCTTTTCTTTTAATTAGTAGCGTATTTCCTCTTATATCAAGTAACAAACTTATCAATTCGCCAAAAAATAAAAACATTAGCATTAAAAAAATACAACTTCTAAATTATTAACGATTATTATCATTAAGTATTACGCCGAAAACAATTTTAAAAACAGCACAGTGACGAAATGCTTCTGTTGATAGGGGAGAGCGGGGGAAATACACGCAGGCTGAATTACGCATTTTGAATGGCGTGGGCTTTGCCAAGTTGGTGCTAAACCCTTCTGTCAGGCGTAACAACTACAGTTTCACCCACTCCAGACATTTTGTGATTGCGTTGTGGCGCTAGTAAAGTGAAATTTATTTTCAATGTGTTTGATGTAACTTTTGTCAGCTATATTTTGCAAGGTAAGTGCTACCGTAAGTTGCTTTAATGCAATTTTTTGCATATCAACTACTAGCCCTAGATGTAACCTTTCATTTAGTTGTAGATCTGTCTAGGTATTTGAACTAAGACCCGAGTCCTGCTTAGTTTAGTCCTCGAACTCACTTTGGGGTATTGGCACGCGGCTCTTCAAGTGCGTGGTATTCCCCCTTCATAATAAAACTAGTTGGTTATATTTTCAGTTCCAACGAATTTTTTTATACTTCTGATTACTAGATATTATAAAAGAAAAACCAGAAAGTAAAATGGTCCCAAGAGGAGCTTCATAAGGGTCTTGATGCCACAGAATCAGGAAGAAAAATAAGAGAAGTATGGGATTCACAAAGCTACTCTGCATACAAGAATGAAAACGAAAAATATCAAGGGATAGATGGAGAACTAGAATACCTATGTGTTTTGGGTATTAGGTAGAGCCATGAAGAATGTAATGGCTGGAACATTTCAAAACATTGCAAGTGTGATGTTTGATATACAAGAAAATGCACTAATTACACGCCTATATAAAAAAAAGTTTACAAAACATCATTATTTTCTTCAATAATGTACTGTTTAGTACATGTAATTAATAAAATAAACTAACAGAAAATAAAAATAGCGTGTATTGTCCATTTTTATGCATTGTTTGTATTGCGTGTTATTGCCCCATATCATTCGTGTCATTACCCTACGGGGTGGGGAATACCACGCATTTGCACTTTTTTTATTTTAATCATAAGTATTAAGGTAATGTTCATAATTATATTCCATCATTTTGAATATGTCGAAAAATGTCCATCCTAAGGTTTACATTTGTTTTGGAAAAATTTAATGATATAATGAACAATTTAAATCGATTTTTCCTTAGGTGCGTGTATTTCCCCCACTCTCCCCTACTAGTAAAGAGTGGCGTTTGGATTTTAGGTTATTGCTTTGATTGTTGCCTCGACTAGCAGCTCTAACAGTCGTTTGTTTATAAACTATCCATTCTCATGCCGTTGTCACTTCATCTACCCCTCGCTTTGCACTAACACGCACCTCCTAGTTTGTAAACTGCTTATCTAATTAAAGGAAAGTACTCGTTCCCACATACTGAGTATCATTAGTTGGAGTTGAAACTGAATACATTCCATTCGGAAACTAGAAATGTTGATGTAGAGGTTTATTACGGGTAGTGTGGTTTCTCAGTGTCTTAGGTGTTCCACTTTTAAGGTTAGGCTCGTGGGTTCGAAACCCAGAAGCCCAGGAATTTCTACGGGCTGTGCTCTATTCATATGAGTTCCTTAAGATAGCCCACAGCTGCCTCCCGTATGTTACTTCCCTTTTTTTTTATCTGCTTAACGTCTCTCTAACAGCGAGGTCTTCAGAGACCGGAAAGGATGGGGGTGGCAAGGAATGGGAAGGAATTCGGCCATGGCCTTTTTTTGAAGGAAGCATCCCGGCATTTGCCTGGAGTGATTTGGGAAACCATGGAAAACCCAAATCTGGATGCCCGGACGGGAATTCGAACCGCCGTCCTCCCGAATGCGAGGCCAGAACGCTAGCCGTTACACCACCACGCTCGGTGTGTTACTTCCTATGTACACACGTTTACAAATTATGAAAGCTGCAACGCACCCTTCACCGACCACTTTGTAGTGAATCGCGGAGTAACAGTAATAGTAATATGAGAACTTCAGCACGTTTTGTGGTTCGGATTCCATTTTAATCCGTAGTTCCAGACAACTACGCCAGAGGTGGAATGTGTGCCAAAACAAACCTATGTCAGTTGGTAGCTAAACCCCTCGGCTATATTCCTAACAACTATGCCGTGCACAGTTCATTTATTTTTATCATTGTTAATTACTTGTGATGGAGCTCATGCGCTGGTGAAAATTTCCCAACACACATCTGCGTTTCACGAAATTTTACTTCAATACTTTCAATATTGAGACCGTTCGTGGTGGTGCAACGGTTAGCGTTGTGGCCTCGCATTCGGGAGGATGCCGGTTCGAATCCCTGTCCGGGCATCCAGATATGGGTTTTCCATGGTTTCCCAAATCACTCCAGGCAAATGCCGGGATGCTTCCTTCAAAAGGCCATGGCCGAATTCCTTCCCATTCCTTGCCCCCATCCTTTCCCGTCTCTAATGTCCTCGCTGTTAAGAGACGTTAAGCAGTGTAAAAAAAAAAAAAAAGAAATTGAAGTAAATTGTTAAATATATTGCTTGGTAATATATTCCAGCCTGTGGCTCTTATCTTCAAAAGAAAATGCTCCTAGTCCTCAATGACCGAAATACAGTGCTTGTTTGCAATCGTGGTCAACTTATCCCTTCCGTGCACTACTCCTAACTGCTCTACATATTTTTCTGTTTGTACGCTTCGTCGACGTTGAGGTCATTAATAGAGGCGTGAAAGCAGGGGCGGATCCAGGATTTTGGTTTGGGGGGGGGGGCTTGGCTTGAATGAAATTTGGTTCAGAGGGCTTGAATTCAGTGGATTTTGGGGCTTGAGTCGGCTCTGAGGGTAGTCTTTATAGCCTTCTCGGGCCTCAAATCCGTAGATCTAAAAAATAGGTCTCCAAAATTACAATGTCGGGGGTGGACCTAGATACTTTTGGGGGGGGGGGTTTAAGCCCCCTAGCCTCCCCCTGGATCCGCCCCTGCGTGAAAGCACTGGGAGGAATTCAGCCATAGCCTTTTGAAAGAACCATGAATTTTCTAAACGAATTCATTAATTCGAACCAACACGGATTTCGGAAGAAAAGATCGTGTGCAACACAGTTTGCCCTATTTTCGCATGATGTAATGAAATTTATTGATGCAACCTTATTTTTGTTTACTTTCGGAAAGCCCTCGACTCTGTATCACACACCCAACTGTTAGCGAAGATTTGATTTTACGGTATACCGGTGCGGGCTTGTGAATTGGTACGAAATGTTCTAACTGGTCGCTGACGGAGATGTTACATAGGATATCCCTCAAGAATGTGTAATAGGACAACTTCTTTTCTTAATTTTTTTTAACGACTAGCTTTGTCCGGACTAATTGGGATTGATTTACACGTACACTATTTTTATATTTTCAATGGGAATCATGTGTACCAAGTTTAATTAATTTGGCAGCAGCTATTTCAAGAAGTTACATAGGTAATGATATAACCAAACAATTCCCAAAACGGAGTGAATTGGATGCTGTGTTACGGAATGAAAGTATACATTTTGGTCCAGGCTGCATTTCA
>JARYHS010001770.1:0-10075 GCA_031002005.1 Vandiemenella viatica | reverse complement strand
CATCATCCAACCGTATAATACCGTAATCTTTTGTCAAACAAAGAACTTGCATGTCACGTCTAGCTGCAATTCTTTGAGGACGAATCTTCGTATGGGCAAAATCTCTTGTTGCCACTTACATGATTGTACGAATTGGTTAGTGGCTTTGTATGATGCAAGATATAGACCACAGATACCACACGATAGTTTAAATAAGTATGCTGAAGTCATATTTTGTCAAAGCCTCAAAGGCGGTATTGGCTTTTCGGCGTGTGTCGAAAGGCGGCTCCCTTCCCACTGCCCGTGAATTTGCCGTCCGCGTCGGGGCGTGGGAAGAGAGCCGCCTGTGCTGGCAGTAGCGTTGCCAGGTGTCCCGATTTGCGCGGGACGTCCCGATTTTCGGGGGTCTGGGGATGCGTCCCGATTTACCTTTGATCGGGACGCCAAATGTCCCGATTTTTGAACCAAGTGATAAAAAGTTATCATTCATTGCAAAAAATGAAATCGCGTGTCATACGTCGAGACGCATCGTTCCCAACCAGCAGCCCACTGGCCACCAGAGACAGAGACAACTGGCCACTGCTAACCTTGAGCATGGTAATAGTTTACTAAACTAATTAATAGAGCGCTAGCGTCGATGGTAGATTCATAGGTCTCCAAGCTGTTATCCTTTCCACCGTTAAACACGCCGTTTCGCTATTGTTGTGTCTGTATCGTAATACATTGTTGTGTATACCCCAGCGCTCTTGCTGACCCGTTCTCTCTTGCCACGCATTCACATGGTCGAAGCTCTCGCTCTTGCTTGCTGGAGATGCGATCGCACTTTTAACTCATTTATTCAGTGGTTGAGTTCGCTTGAGTTTCGTACATATTGCAGTTTTAACTAGTCACGGTACGGGATATAAACGTTTCTTTGTAGGTAAGTGTTAGAAAGAACTATTTATACAGTAAATTCATCCACATATACTAAGTTTGTTTATGTGCTTTTAATGTTTCACCTTACTCGTGGTAACTTGAAGTTTAGTATTCGGGTAGAGAGTTTATTATCTTTGGTTTAGTAATTTTTAATATAGTTGCGCGCTTTTACTTAATGTAATTAAAGACTGAATAAGTTTTTATGGTTTTTCGACGAAGTTATAATAATAATCTGACGAACGGCAGGAAAGGGGGGAAAAGTGTGAATCTAATTGAATTGCAGAGGTCAGAAAAGGCATCAGTCACCTTTTATTACTTTTACAGGGGAGACATAAAACAGCTTATATCTTCCAAAAACGGGAATAAGCAAGTTACTGGCATACATAGAAAGAGATGCACGCAATGGACAATTAGAAACCTTAAACGTAATTTTTAGTGGAAAGTTTATGAATTTATACAAATTTAAAATTTTGAATTTGTACTATTTTGACAGTCAGTAGTTGTAAAATAGGAAATGATCACTGAAAAATCCAACCAAACTAATAGTGGTACTTATTTGGTGGAATACACATATGAATTATTATAACATCAGATTATTAGAAATTATGAAGAATTATGGCATACAATTACACAAATGGTAATCTTTAAAAAAACAGAAATTATCACAACATTAAAAAAGAAAAGAATAAAATCGCAGAAATTCAGCAGCTTGCCAATTATTTCTAAACATGAAATTATTTGAAAACTAAAATGAGTCGCCTTCCTCATCAGAGCTTTATTGTAGGCGGCCCTGAGTTGTTGGCTACTGCAAAAATTTGCTGATGATGCCAGGTGTTTTCCTTTCATGTAGAGCTTGGTTTGTCTTATGTTGGCCACCTTGCTATACTTTATGGAAATTTTATCACAGGCAACTGTCTTACTTGTGTGTTTGGTTTTAAAAAAACTTTAAAAAAAAATTCAAGCCTCCTATGAAAGTGTTGGCACCAAATTGAGCATTTTGTGTTCGAAGAGTAGTGGAAAGCCAAGTATGAGGATGGCTGTAAAGCATTTTTCTGCTCCTTAGGTGTTTTCTTTCCACATGATTCAGTCGACAAAGACGATTTCTTGAAATAAGAGCTCTACCATCTCTTGACATCTAAAACTTTGTCTGTATCCAAAGCCATTACTCGGAATACACTTTTCGCCGAAAGAATAATATCCTTATTATTGATTTTGAATATAAATGCGCTCTTTTATTTTTGAGTATGCGATCATTAGGGAAGTAAGAGTATCTCTGTATAACGTAATAGTGGTATATTTCGGCAAAACGTTCTGTAGCTGTCAAAGTGAGTAAAAACAGTATTACTGAATGGTTTTTATTTTGGCTAGGGCACCTGTCTGGGAAAATTTGCAGTTGTTAGACAGTAGAAGGGATATATTTATCAATGATTTCAAAAGCATAGAACAAACTTCAATTGTACCTTTCTTCGCCATGTCTTCATAGTAGATGAAAAAACGTAGATAACCGGGATGTGAAGTTAAAAATGCCAAAACAATTCACCCACAGCTGGTGAAAGTAGAACATATCTTGTACAGTAATATACTGAGGGGGGGGGGGGGGTTTGCATGAAATCAAAATTATTCCCCACGACATGATCTAGATATTTGCACATTGAGTTACGAGTTTAATCTGGGAATCAGGGCCGGCGTTAGGATTCTCGGGCCCCGGGTAAGCGATCTTAGGCCCCCTATCCCCGCCCCAAGATATTTTTACTTTACACTTGGTTTTTTTAGATTCAGAACTTTTTAATACAAAAATGTTCAAAATTATTAGTGCAGATTTTAAAATTTGTGTTTGGTTTCTATTTATTTAGGCACTCAGGCCGGCGCGCAAAAAGCTGGCCAAATATAAAAAGTTGTTCAATTTTTCCAAAGTTAGTGTGTAAAGGTTATCGAAGTTGCTGATTAAGAATTTAATATTAAAAAGTGAAAAAATAAAATGGCGGATCCAAGATGGCGGACAAATATTGCTAAAAGTCGTTTTATTCATATAAAAGTAATTTTTGTGGAATTATCGAAGTTGCTAGAGTTGTTCAATTTGTACCAAATTTAGTACGTAAAGGTTATCGAAGTTTGATTAAGAATATGGTATCAAAAAGTGAAAAAATAAAATGTCGGATCCAATATGGCGGACAAATATTGATAAAAGTCTTTTGATTCATATAAAAGTAATTTTTTGGGATTTATCGAGATTGATGATGAAGATTATGACTTCAAATATTAAAAAAACAAAATGGAGGATCCAAGATGGCGGACAAAAATTGGTAAAATTCTTTTTATTTATATAAAAGTCAATATTTAGAGGTTGTTGTAGTAATGGTTAAAAATATAAGCTCAAAAAATGGAAAGCTCGAAAAAAAGTACCAAATAGAGGATAGAAGATAGTATAAAATATTACAAAAAAATTTTATTTCAATGACAGTTATTCATTTAGTACATTGTTTGTGACTATAGTTAAAAGTTGTCGTTTCTCCTGGTTTTTTTATTTTCATATCTTCTTCTTCTGCATCTTCAGCTCAATCGTTATCATCTTCAAAGACTGTTTCCTCATCATCAACATCGGAATCTTCATAATCTTCAGACACAGGAACTAAGAGGGCAATGGCTTCTGCCGACAAACTCTTCAGTTTGTTTGATGATTTGCGCAGATAAGAAATGAAGTCTGTGGTTGCCAACAATCTCCTGAACACGTCTTACATACTCTTAAGTCCGGAAAACTTTCGAGAAAAACTTATGCGACATTTCTTTATCAACTTATTAGTTGAATCTTGAGCATCCTCCGACAATTCATATTATTATTAATTTATTTAATACTTATTTCTTAACACGTGTTTGAAAGCGTTAAAAGTAACTCCACAAAGTATAGAATATTTGTGTTTCAAAAAAATGTACTATATCATGATTATAATGAAAAAATTAACTTAATATTAATAATTTCATTTTAAAAAATAACCAAACATTTTGCAAGCGTTGCTTAAAACGTGGTTCAAAGTCGGAGTTGGTACTAGTAGGTGGATTTGAAGGTTAATTTACTAAGGTAATAATATATACTTGCGGACACAGTGCAAAAGAAAGCGGAATATCGTGGATTCCGTAACTTATCTCTATTTCTTTAAGCATATTTTAAAATTTTCTCGCATTTTCTGGTATTAAGTTAAATAAAAAAAATGTGTAATTAATGATTTAATAATGACATAAATGTATTTTAATTAGTAGATACTGCCTGGAACACCGTCCATATTTAAAATATTCGTTTTACTTACACTGAACACAAATATTTATCTTAACCACATGGCTATTTTGTAACCTGGTCGGCTGCATGCACCGCTAGCAATGAAGTGCCGACTTTGACATGAAATATAAAGGAGGAAATGAACAATTGATCGTCCAAACAATCGGTATTCAGTAGTTCCAACATTACTGTAGCCAACCTGATAGTCGAAAATTCCCATCCAGAAACTTTTTTTTTTTCCTTTTTGGCCAGGTTTTCAAGATTCTGGCCCACTGTGCGGCGGCCCGGGTACTTTTGCCCCGCTTAACCCCCCCTAACGCCGGCCCTGCTGGCAATAAAATTTTTGGTCTTACCTCTGTGAATCGTGAGTTCTGCAGCAACAACTCTTTTTGCAGAATCGCAGAATGAAGAATCACTTTTAATATTAATGCCTAATTACTAACATGTTACACAAGTATCAACTTCAGGGCGTCCGAATCTCAAGGAAAAGTTTTCATTAAAAACCTCAGATAAAACTTATACTTGACATTAACGTCAGGATGCTGTTTCTTCACATCAAGCGGAGCACCTAAATAGCTTTTTTCCTTCCTGAAAAAACGCGTCTGGCGTTGTTTGAGGGCTGGATTTATCCCTTTTGATCGGATTGTCATAAACATTCTCCATCACCATCTACTTTGCCAGATTTTCCTATCGTTTTGAAGAAAAACACTAAAAAACTTTTAAAAAAATAAAAAAATGATTGTGTAAATATTTCTATAGAGGGATGAATGAGTAGAGCGGGTGCAATTTTGTAAAATAAATGTTAACATTGTTTTTACATCTTTTTTAAAAACACATGTTCTCAAAAATCTGTCGAGATCAGATAAAAACTAGATTTCTGTGTCGCCACACTAACTTTAAAATTTTAAATATCAAGTTCTGATTTCTTTGTCATCATTTGTTTGATCGGAATCGGTCCAACGCTGTTTGACAGGAAATGTTCTGGGCTTTCAGATATCACTATCCACTTTGACCGATTTCCGCAACGTTTTACAGCAAAAACTGGATAGTTTCACGTGTCAATTTCCCTTTAAGGAAGATGATGCAGGAGATGAAGCGGGTTTTTGTAAACCACATTTAGCCAATTTTCTCTTTGTTTTAAGGTATACGTGTGTAAAGTTTCGCCGATACTGTGGATATGTATAAAGAACATTTGAAAAAATTAGGGGGGGTGAAGGGGGATGATAGGATGTATTTTTGTAAACCAAAAATGGGCAGTATTTTTTTTCTTTGTTTTAAAGTACACGTGTGCAAAGTTTTATCGAAATTGGATGAAAGCTATGGATTTGTATCAAGAAAATTTGCAAAAATTAACGGGGAAAGTAATGGGGATAGGAGCTGAGTTTTTGCAAACAAATGTAGACAGTATTGTTCTCTATTTTTTTCAACATACACGTGTTCAATGTTTCATCGAGATCGAATAAAAATTGCGAGCATGTATGTCGCCGCAAAAACTTTAAAGCAATTTTTAAAGTTCTAGTTCAAATTTCTCGTTAATACTTCTCCAATAGGAATCAATCCAGAGCCAATAAACAGGAAATTTTATGAGCTTTCAGAATATCACCATCCACTTTAGCCGATCTTCCTACTGTTTTCGAGATATTTGCAAAAAAACTGTAAATTTACTTGAATTAGGGTGGCGGGGAGGAGGGAGTGAGTTTTTTTAAAAAAATTGTTTATTGTCAGATACCTTCATAAGTGCGCATACAACAACTCACGTAATTTTAATCGTAATCGGGTGAGTTGTGTAGGAATGTATAGAAGAGAAACAAACTAACATTTATTTTTACACGTTAAATGAATCGATGTGCTTGTCAATTATCCCCCAAACAGAAAGTGAATTAACATTACCACAGGGACAATTGATACCAATAATGTCCTTTCGAATTTCACCTCGTAGAAGCAAATGGGAGAGGCATCGTATTCTTTTATCAGATATTTCATGCATAAGGGAGTGGGAAAATTTTCTTTTGTTGGTAAGGGTGTCAGGGATTGGATCAAATTGCCAAGTGAAGTGACGAATAATTTACTAAAAACTCTTAAGGAATTTAAAATTAAAATTTGTAAATCGGAAAAGGGAGGGATTTAACACTATAATTATATATAGAAAAAATAAAAGGGGTAATTAGATGACTAGGAGAATTGCCGCCGGAGCGTTAGCTCCATCGCAATTAAAATTATTAATCACAATAGTCCCATGCAAGCCATCAAAAGCTTTTCGGCATACTCTCGTACGTTGTCTATCTGCTGACACAATAATGAAATCTCCTTGCTCTGGGACATTCTTTTAGTTGTATGAGCTGTTGGTAAGTAAACGTCTTGCAGAGCCTTGCTGTCAAAGCACCTCATCAATGATCTCACTGTTGCTCCGTGAAACACGAATAGCATTTCCATGGGCATCTGTTACAGCAATACGAAAATAATCATTCCATAGTAAGTTTCAGCTTGCTAGGAGGTACAGAAAATGGTGTTGACAGCAAATAACGTTATCTAATAGGTAATACAAGATTTTTTAAATAATAATTTACAGTATACTATTATGATTGTAATAATATTGCATTTTATAAGTACTACTAATACTTAGCATACAATGTTATCACTTCATAATGAAACTTATAAGTTACTAATAGTGACAACTTTAATTCGTTAGTATTATGACACTAACAAGGTTATTACTTTTTACAAGAAAAAAAATTAAAACATTCAAACGCAAAAGTGAAAAATTAACAGACTTACAATCAGGGGGCCTGTTTGTATTTTGATATTAAATATCCCTTCCAATTCACAAATTATAATCTAGTCGTTCCCAACCGGGCGCGGCACCGACCAATGGTGGGCGTTAAAGAGGTAAGAGTGGGCGTTTTTGCTCCAAGGTGAATTTAGAGGCCGTTTAGGACCAATCACCGCTCCGTGCTTTCCAGTAACATATCTGACTCATTTGATTTTTCTACGCACAATAGGGATACTTTCTTGACTGAATACTCACACCTTTCTGGACACACGGATATATCAATATCAAAATAATCGAGTTTTGCAAAAAAGAGAATAAGGTTGACACATGCGATTTCTGACCTCAGCGATTCATTTGTATTGTGTGCCAATTTGATATGTACCTACGTGTGTTGGTGCTAGGTAATTTTTTGTTTTCAGAATTCCATCAAAATGAGCGATTCGGACATCAATCCCATTTCAAAAACAGATGTTGCCACGAGTACTCCGAGAAAGAAAAAACAACGGAGAATGTGTTCTTTTCTTGATATTTGGATAAAAAGTTATTCATTTATCAAACCAGCCTTAAACAGCAGATTTAAAGCATATTGCACATTGTGTCAAAAACAGTTCAGCATATCTCATGGTGGCAAAAATGATATAGAAAAACACCAGAAATGTAACGAACACAAGAAAAAAGAAAGGAGTGCCAGTTTAACAACATCATTGAAAATATTTTTGAACACTGATCAAATGAGCACCCAGGAAGAAAAAGTGATAGCTGCTGAAGTCACAAAGACATACCACTCGGTCAAGCATACCTTGTCATTCAATTCACTCGATTGTGAATCAAAACTCGATCGTACTTTGTATAACGATTCGAAAATTGCCGAGAAATTATCACTTGGAAGAACAAAGGCCAGTGGGATTGCACATAATGTTTTGGGTCCGGCATCTACTCAAGAAGCGATCGAAGCTCTCCAAAACGATACATTTTATAGTATTGCTACAGACGCCTCCAATCATGGTGGAATAAAAATTTTTCCACTGATGGTAAGATTTTACAGCCCAGCTACAAATTTAAAAACTTGCGTACTTGATTTTTATGAAGACGCGAATGAAACTGCGTCAGCCATGTATAAAAATATAGTGAGACGGCTGAAGGAGCACAATATTGACACTAAAAATCTAACTAGTTACTGTGCAGACAACGCAAATGTGAACTTTGGGTGTCGCAATTCAGTTTTTCAGTTACTACGCGATGATAATGGCAAAATTTTGTCAGTGGGATGTCCTGCACACATTTTGCATAACAGTGTAAAGCATGCTTTGGGTTTGAGTAAATTTGACTTGGAGAATTTTATCCTGAAGCTGCATAGTCATTTCTCATACTATGCAAAACGAGTTCAAGCTTTAAAAGACTTTTATGAGACGCATGAATCTGAATTTGCTCCAGTATTGCGACATGTAAAAACGCGATGGTTGTCACTTCTCCCCGCTGTTGAACGTGCTATGAAATCATTCGACATCCTGAAAGATTACTTTATTTCTATGGGAGAAAACGAATGTCCTACTGCGCTCTGGATATTCTTTAATTCTGAAGAAACAGAACCTTACCTGGCTTTCTTCCAAAATGCACTGAAGGTCCTACAAGATGCCGTATTGAGTCTTGAAAACGAAACATTGCTGTGTTTCGAAGGTTACGATATAATGGTCAGACTCGCTAAGAAATTGAAACAGAGGATTGAAGATGAATTTGTTGGCTTCACGTGCGGCAATTTATTCAAAAAGTTGCCGGATGAAACAGTTTCAAAAATGAAAACAGATTGCTGTGCTTGGTACAGAAATGTTTTAAATCTTATATATATATAAAATAGACGTGTTTTTTCCTATATTTCACTTTTCAGCCACCACTACCTTGCACAGATCACTGATGTTTGTTGGTGGAAGTAGCATGGAGTTTCCTGTCGTGCACAACGTTGGCCGAATGCCGATAGCTGTGGGGATGTGGGAGATATAATGATTAAAGTTGGTCAGTGCAGGGCGTTTTCATATTTCGACCAAAAATTCGTATCTCCGTATACTTCTCTTCCCCACAACTACATAACATAGACCTTTGGTATTTGTGTGTGGTAGTAGAATCGTCTTTCCTGTCGTGCACTATGGTTGTTAGATGTCGGTAGCTATGGGGGGTGGGAGATATGGGGTTGAAAGTGGTCGACCTGTGGCAATTTCATACTTCTGCCAAAGACAAAAGTGTCATGGTGTATCACTTTTCAGCGAAACTATAGATCACAGATAACTGGTGTTTGTGTGTAGTAGTAGCACAGAGTCACCTTTCGATCACAACAGCGGCGGATTTTCAGAAACTGTGGTACTGTGGTAGATACGGTGGTTGTAAGTGGCCGACCAAGGATATTTTCGTATTTCGACTGTCTCCGCATATGTCACTTTTCTGCCACAACTACATAGCATAGAGCATTGGTGTTTGTGTTTGGTAGTAGAATCGTATCTCGTGTAGTGCACTATGGTTGTTAGATGACGGTAGCTATGGGGGTGTGGGAGATATGGGGGTTGAAAGTGATCGACCTGTGGCAATTTCATACTTCTGCCAAAGACAAAAGTGTCATGGTGTATCACTTTTCAGCGAAAACTATAGATCACAGATAACTGGCGTTTGTGTGTAGTAGTAGCACAGAGTCACCTTTCGGTCACAACAGCGGCCGAATTTCAGAAACTGTGTTACTGTGTAGATATGGTGGTTGTAAGTGGCCGACCAAGGATATTTTCGTATTTCGACTGTCTCCGCATATGTAACTTTTCTGCCACAACTACATAGCATAGAGCATTGGTGTTTGTGTTTGGTAGTAGAATCGTATCTCATGTAGTGCACTATGGTTGTTAGATGTCGGTAGCTATGGGGTGTGGGAGATATGGGGGTTGAAAGTGATCGACCTGTGGCAATTTCATACTTCTGCCAAAGACAAAATTGTCATGGTGTATCACTTTTCAGCGAAAACTATAGATCACAGATAACTGGCGTTTGTGTGTAGTAGTAGCACAGAGTCACCTTTCGATCACAACAGCGGCCGAATTTCAGAAACTGTGTTACAATGTAGATATGGTGGTTATAAGTGGCCGACCAAGATATTTTCGAATTTC
>JARYHS010001768.1:0-20871 GCA_031002005.1 Vandiemenella viatica | reverse complement strand
GTAAAGAATTCATATTGACAGCTATAGACATCTAACCACCATAGTGCACGATGGGAGACTCGATACTATTACCACACACAAATACCAGTCTTCTGCGCTATGTAGTTCCGGCAGCAAAGTAAAATTTACGGATACACACAAGTCTTTGGATGAAATACGAAAATATTCATGATCGACCAATTTCAAACACCATATCTCACACACTCCCACAGTTACCGAATTTCGGCCAACGTTGTGATCGATGGGAGACTCTGTGTTACTACCACACACAAACGCCAGTGATCTGCGATTGATAGTTTTCACTTAAAAGTGATACACCGTGACACATGCGTCTTTGGCAGAAATATGAAATTGCCGCAGGTCGACCATTTTCATCCCCCATATCTTCCACACCCCCATAGCTACAGACATCTAACAACCATAGTGCACGACAACAGACACGATTCTACTACCACACATAAACACCAATGCTCTATGCTATGTAGTCGTGGCAGAAAAGTGAAATCTGCGGAGACACATGCCTTTCGTCGAAATACGAAAATATCCTTGGTCGGTCGGCCACTTACAACCACCATATCCCACACAACCACAGTTTCTGAAATTCGGCCGCTGTTGTGATCGAAAGGTGACTCTGTGCTACTACACACAAACGCCAGTTATCTGTGATCTATAGTTTTCGCTGAAAAGTGATACACCATGACACTTTTGTCTTTGGCAGAAGTATGAAATTGCCACAGGTCGACCACTTTCAACCCCCATTTCTCCCACACCCCCATAGCTACCGACATCTAACAACCATAGTGCACTACAAGATACGATTCTACTACCAAACACAAACACCAATGCTCTATGCTATGTAGTTGTGGCAGAAAAGTGACATATGCGGAGACAGTCGAAATACGAAAATATCCTTGGTCGGCCACTTACAACCACCATATCTACCACAGTTTCTGAAATTCGGCCGCTGTTGTGATCGAAAGGTGACTCTGTGCTACTACTACACACAAACGCCAGTTATCTGTGATCTATAGTTTTCGCTGAAAAGTGATACACCATGACACTTTTGTCTTTGGCAGAAGTATGAAATTGCCACAGGTCGACCACTTTCAACCCCCATCTCCCACACCCCATAGCTACCGACATCTAACAACCATAGTGCACTACATGAGATACGATTCTACTACCAAACACAAACACCAATGCTCTATGCTATGTAGTTGTGGCAGAAAAGTGACATATGCGGAGACAGTCGAAATACGAAAATATCCTTGGTCGGCCACTTACAACCACCATATCTACCACAGTACCACAGTTTCTGAAATTCGGCCGCTGTTGTGATCGAAAGGTGACTCTGTGCTACTACTACACACAAACGCCAGTTATCTGTGATCTATAGTTTTCGCTGAAAAGTGATACACCATGACACTTTTGTCTTTGGCAGAAGTATGAAATTGCCACAGGTCGACCACTTTCAACCCCCATTCTCCCACACCCCCATAGCTACCGACATCTAACAACCATAGTGCACTACATGAGATACGATTCTACTACCAAACACAAACACCAATGCTCTATGCTATGTAGTTGTGGCAGAAAAGTGACATATGCGGAGACAGTCGAAATACGAAAATATCCTTGGTCGGCCACTTACAACCACCATATCTACCACAGTACCACAGTTTCTGAAATTCGGCCGCTGTTGTGATCGAAAGGTGACTCTGTGCTACTACTACACACAAACGCCAGTTATCTGTGATCTATAGTTTTCGCTGAAAAGTGATACACCATGACACTTTTGTCTTTGGCAGAAGTATGAAATTGCCACAGGTCGACCACTTTCAACCCCCATTCTCCCACACCCCCATAGCTACCGACATCTAACAACCATAGTGCACTACATGAATACGATTCTACTACCAACACACAAACACCAATGCTCTATGCTATGTAGTTGTGGCAGAAAAGTGACATATGCGGAGACAGTCGAAATACGAAAATATCCTTGGTCGGCCACTTACAACCACCATATCTACCACAGTTTCTGAAATTCGGCCGCTGTTGTGATCGAAAGGTGACTCTGTGCTACTACTACACACAAACGCCAGTTATCTGTGATCTATAGTTTTCGCTGAAAAGTGATACACCATGACACTTTTGTCTTTGGCAGAAGTATGAAATTGCCACAGGTCGACCACTTTCAACCCCCATCTCCCACACCCCCATAGCTACCGACATCTAACAACCATAGTGCACTACATGAGATACGATTCTACTACCAAACACAAACACCAATGCTCTATGCTATGTAGTTGTGGCAGAAAAGTGACATATGCGGAGACAGTCGAAATACGAAAATATCCTTGGTCGGCCACTTACAACCACCATATCTACCACAGTACCACAGTTTCTGAATTCGGCCACTGTTGTGATCGAAAGGTGACTCTGTGCTACTACTACACACAAACGCCAGTTATCTGTGATCTATAGTTTTCGCTGAAAAGTGATACACCATGACACTTTTGTCTATGGCAGAAGTATGAAATTGCCACAGTTCGACCACTTTCAACCCCCATTTCTCCCACACCCCCATAGCTACCGACATCTAACAACCATAGTGCACGACAGGAAAGACGATTCTACTACCACACACAAACACCAATGCTCTATGCTATGTAGTTGTGGCAGAAAAGTGACATATGCGGAGACAGTCGAAATACGAAAATATCCTTGGTCGGCCACTTACAACCACCATATCTACCACAGTTTCTGAAATTCGGCCGCTGTTGTGATCGAAAGGTGACTCTGTGCTACTACTACACACAAACGCCAGAGATCTGTGATCGATAGTTTTCGCTGAAAAGTGATACACCATGACACTTTTGTCTTTGGCAAAAGTATGAAACTGCCACAGGTCGACCACTTTCAACCCCCATTTCTCCCATACCCCCATAGCTACTGACATCTAACAACCATAGTGCACTACATGAGATACGATTCTACTATCAAACACAAACACCAATGCTCTATGCTATGTAGTTGTGGCAGAAAAGTGACATATGCGGAGACAGTCGAAATACGAAATATCCTTGGTCGGCCACTTACAACCACCATATCTACCACAGTACCACAGTTTCTGAAATTCGGACGCTGTTGTGATCGAAAGGTGACTCTGTGCTACTACTAAACACAAACGCCAGTTATCTGTGATCTATAGTTTCGCTGAAAAGTGATACACCATGACACTTTTGTCTTTGGCAGAAGTATGAAACTGCCACAGGTCGACCACTTTCAACCCCCATCTCTCCCACACCCCCATAGCTACCGACATCTAACAACCATAGTGCACTACATGAGATACGATTCTACTACGAAACACAAACACCAATGTTCAATGCTATGTAGTTGTAGCAGAAAAGTGACATATGCGGAGACAGTCGAAATACGAAAATATCCTTGGTCGGCCACTTACAACCACCATATCTACCACAGTACCACAGTTTCTGAAATTCGGACGCTGTTGTGATCGAAAGGTGACTCTGTGCTACTACTAAACACAAACGCCAGTTATCTGTGATCTATAGTTTTCGCTGAAAAGTGATACACCATGACACTTTTGTCTTTGGCAGAAGTATGAAACTGCCACAGGTCGACCACTTTCAACCCCCATCTCTCCCACACCCCCATAGCTACCGACATCTAACAACCATAGTGCACTACATGAGATACGATTCTACTACGAAACACAAACACCAATGTTCAATGCTATGTAGTTGTGGCAGAAAAGTGACATATGCGGAGACAGTCGAAATACGAAAATATCCTTGGTCGGCCACTTACAACCACCATATCTACCACAGTACCACAGTTTCTGAAATTCGGCCACTGTTGTGATCGAAAGGTGACTCTGTGCTACTACTACACACAAACGCCAGTTATCTGTGATCTATAGTTTTTCGCTGAAAAGTGATACACCATGACACTTTTGTCTTTGGCAGAAGTATGAAATTGCCACAGGTTGACCACTTTCAACCCCCATATCTCCCACACTCCCATAGCTACCGACATCTAACAACCATAGTGCACGACAGGAAAGACGATTCTACTACCACACACAAACACCAATGCTCTATGCTATGTAGTTGTGGCAGGAAAGAGAAGTATACGGAGATACGAATTTTTGGTCGAAATATGAAAACGCCCTGCACTGACCAACTTTAATCATTATATCTCCCACATCCCCACAACTATCGGCATTCGGCCAACGTTGTGCACGACAGGAAACTCCATGCTACTTCCACCCACAAACATCAGTGATCTGTGCTAGGTAGCGGTGGCTGAAAAGTGAAATATAGGAAAAAACACGTCTATTTTTATATATATATAAGATTAACTTTGAATTTTGTCCACATTTTTATTTCCTCTTAAGCTGCTAACATTGAATCTAGAAGTCAGTTGCCAGTAAAACCATTAAAGGAACAATAATGAAAGAGGAGTGGGAAATTAGTTTATCAATCCATATTTCAAAATAAATTAACTTATTCAATATTATAATTTATTTTGAACACACTCTGAATTTAATTTAATTGCAATGGAGCACACGCTCCGGTGGAAATTTCCCTAAACACCCATCTTCCCCATTTCTTGCATCCACCTACATTTGCCCTCTACAAATTTTAACTTTAAATTCTTTCAACATTTTTGGTGAATTATTCATCATTTCCCTTGGTAACTTATTTCAATCCCTGACACCCTTGCCTAAAAAAGAGAATCTTCCCACACCCTTGTGCCTGAAATCAAGTGCCAAGTTGTGGTGATGGTCATCTTTTCCCTATGTAACGACTAAATGTTTGTTGGTGTGCTGACAATAATGATATATGTACTGCTACTTGTAGCCAGCCCACATACTTGTCACTACTCCTCTTAAGTATTTCAGACAGCACTCTTCAGTGCCTTAATATGGTTAATGGAGTTTATAAGAGTTGATGGAGGTAATTTGGACCATGTTGGATAGGAACTGGAATACTGTTTGGCTCTGGTGAGGATTTTACAGATTTGTTAGTCAAGAACAGTCGCCACCCGGGATTCGCGAAGATAATCAGGATTGACAGTGAAATTACATGTCCCTGGCTAGTTGCTTCTAAAGAAAGTTTGTTAAGGGAGCATGCACAAATTACGTAGCTCGGTCCAGGGGGGGGGGAGGGGGGGGGGGGTTGGCTGAAAAGCTACACTGGGCTACGTGGGGGGAGGGGAGGTTCCGAGCCAGGCCACGCAGCTTTCCTTTTTTAACATTTTTCACAATTAAAATGAGGAACAGAACTCACAACAACATGTAAATATTTATTTCCCTCAGTTAATTATTTCCGTATGTTATTTACAATCGTCTGAAAAGAGAAAACAGTACAAAATGCCTTTTGGAATAAAAAGAGAAAAAAGTTATGTGCTACGTGGGGGGTTAGGCAAAAGCCACGTAGGGCTATGTGGGGGGGGGGGGGGGGGGGAGTAGGCAAAAATAGAGCTACGTAGTTTATGCATGCCCCCTAATATGCAGAAGGTCAATTTTGAACTGTTTATTTGAAACACATGATTCCAGGCCAGCACCAGTCTGGCATTACAAGCTAGTCAGGCATCATATGACAATTCGAAGACCGCAGGTTAGCAGTTAGAGGAACAGCATTTTTTTAACAGTGCACATTGTCATTAATTGACTACAGAACGAACTCTGCAGTCATCACCACTTTACGCAGCCCATGGTTCACACACACACACACACACACACACACACACACAGATAGCCACCGACAAGTTAAGCAACCATCGCTACTTGTATATCTCTCCAGACTCTAGACTAACTATATCATGGCGGTAGACACTGTGCTTCTAGCCCTTGCAGCCAATCATAACTTGTTTTGTCATCACATGACCCTATTGGCCAATCATGTGTTTCTTAGTCACATTTTACACCAGAGAACATTCCCCATTGCAGCCTGTCCACTCCACTCCTTCTCTCGCTAGCTAACGTATTATCTGCCTGTTTGGTCCCTGTACCAAAATAGTTCGTCGATTCTGCACTCTCAACACACTCATTACACCTTCCATTCACTACTTTTCATACCTATACCAATATCTTTCCATGCCTCATGACCAGTATATGCATTGTACACTCCCATGACCCACTTCACCCTCCTCCTGTCTTGCAATGAATCCCATTCCAGCTCTTTTATCATATAAGTTACTGATTGCATTATGCAATAATTTCCAGAAACAAATCTAGCAGCCCTGGAGTGCATACTCCAGTTAGTTTCCCTACACACCCATTTTTCCCCTTTCTTGTACCTGCCATATGAATTCCAAATTCTTTCCAAATTTTTTGTTAATTATTTATCACTTCCCTGATTGCCTTACTTATGAAAGAAAATTTTCCTACACACTTATAGCTAAAATCAAGTGCCAGTTTTTGGTCATGGTCATTTTTTCCATTACATGCACCCTTGTTAATTATTCCACCAATATCTTCCCACTTCTTGTCACTAGCAAATGCCTTGTACCCTCCCAGCACTCTCATCATACTAATCCTGTCTTCCAATGAATCCCAATTAAGCTCTTTTATCATGTCAGTTACTGACTGTGTTCTGCAGTAATTTCCAGAAACAAATGTAGTAGCCTGTCTTTGCACCCCTTCTAACTCATGTATGTGATACTCAAAATATGGGTCCCATACTACATCAGCATATTCAAGCAATGGTCTGAACAAAAAAATTTAATCCATTTGCTCTCATCTATCCTCTTACCACTCTTTCCAATAAATAAAGTATTTTGAAACCTTTTCCTATCACCTCCTGAATATATCCTGCCCAGTTAAGTTTATTATAAATTCTTCAGCGAGCAATTCCTTCCACATATGTTATCCTTGTCTTTTGACAACAAAGCACTCGTTTAAAAGAAAGATTTTCTTTCAAAGATCTGAAATAAAATCATAAGCAGTGTTGATTTTACAGTAATATTACAACCTGTTTGGTGAAAAAAGTGAAATATTATTTATATACAAACTTTGGGAATATTTTTCTTTGAAGTAAATTAAGATTAAATGAAAATTGTGTAGATGTAGTGGTATACGCTAGATTTTGGTATCATGAATTCTAATTGATACATCATACAACAATGACATAGAATACAGTACAATTAGGCAATATTGTTATCTAAAGGACAGAAAAAGTATAATCACTTAACAAAGTAAAAGGAAGCAGGCATTAAAAAGAAAAAAAAAACACACACACACACAGACCACCAAGATCAACAACCCCCCCACCCCCTCTCTTTTCAGTCAAATGATAAATGTAATGAAGCACATGTCTAGGTTGATCAGTGTGACCATGGTAAACTCAGCCATGTGAATTAAATAAATTTTGTATTGGTTGTTGAATTTCAAGTGAGGTTCTGGGGTAAAGAATACAAGACAGAAAATAATAATGTTTTGCTTAACAGCCTTTTCACTGTCACTATTAATAATGTTCTACAAAATAATGATAAAGGATTTTACTATAGGGGAAAACATAATAATTCTTTTGTGATTTGCATAAAATAATAATAAACCATTCAGCCATGAAGAAAATCTTTGTGTGATTTGCCTGCCTTTTTTATCTGCATCCAACACTACTGCAATTATTGGTAACACAGTTTCTGTTGTGGCCACCATCGTTTAAGTTTATCAAGAACATTGTCTCCAGTAACAATAAATGATTACAAAATAGATGATGTAAAAATTAATATTTTATTTACTTATCAAGCATGTAAATATAATTATTAAATGTTTATAATCATAAGTTTTTTCAGTTGGTTGAGAATATGGTAAACCCGAAGTAGTTAGGTAACCCTGCACCAGCACAAAGAGAGAGAGAGGCTCTATCAATCTCCCTTAGCCCTTAGGTTAAGGGATTCTTGTCAGAAGTACTTGCCGTCTTGGCATTGCCTTCTTTTATTTGCTGTTTCCATGTAAGTGCTTGTTTTACTTTTATATTTTTCGTTTCTGTTGAGATTTTTTATTAATATTTTTTATTTTTTTAGTTTTTATATATTTTTTATTTTGATATTTTTTTTGTATTTTTTTGTTTTAATTTAATTTAACATTGTAAGTGCATCCGTTTCACACTGTATTTGTGGTTTTCTCACTAGTTTTCTTCTGTCAGCAGCTGGAGTGGTCTTCTATGTGGACCCTCGTGTATGTCATACTGTGCTAGAGAGCGAATAAGGTGGTTGTCTCTCTCCTCAGTTTTTTGGTAAAAGTGTCTTGCTATTTTTTTATACCTATCCCGAAGTCCCGGGATACCCGTTGTTTTGTGGAGGATGTCTGTCGAGAATCTCATTGGCAGGTGGAGTGCTCTCTTCAGCGCCTTGTTTTGCATTCTCTGCAGCTTCTCATCCAGCACATGTAGCTGTTGGATTAAGAGTGTCAACTGTGTCAAGATCTATTGGAGTGGATCAGAAAGTGATTTGCAGGGTAGAAGAATTTTTGAAAGGTAGAAAACAGAAACATAGGGTAGGAAATGAGGTATCAAAAGAAGTGGAAGTAAAAATGGGAGTGCCACAGGGTAGCTAATGAATAATTGTGTTTATCATTTACTATTAAAAATTAGATTGTTTGCAGATGACATAATGCTATATAAAAGGGTCTAAACGGTAGAGGATTGTAAACAGTTGCAGGGTGATCTGGACAGGATATCTAGTTGGGTTGTTAATATGGGATGAAGATAAATGCAAAGAAGAGTCAGCTTATTAGACACACAAAAAATAAAAAATAAAGGTTCATTATGACTATAATTGCTAATTGAAGACCGAGCGTGGTGGTGTAACGGATAGCGTTCTGGCCTCGCATTCGGGAGGACGGCGGTTCGAATCCCTGTCCGGGGATCCAGATTTGGGTTTTCCATGGTTTTCCAAATCACTCCAGACGAATGCCGGGATGCTTCCTTAAAAAGGCCATGGCCAAATTCCTTCCCATTCCTTGCCCCCATCCTTTCCCGTCTCTAAAGACCTCTCTGTTGAGAGACGTAAAGCAGTTAAAAAAAAAAATAATAAAAAAAAAAATCTAATTGAAGACTTGAAATGTAAATAACTTGGCATTACATTTGATAACAAGCTTAACTGGGCAGGTAGTTGGAAAAGGTTTCAAAATTCTGCATTTGTTGGAAAGAGTGATGAGGGGATGTACGAGAGAAGTAAAGGAATTGGGTCAGAAAACTTTGGTCAGACCATTGCTTGAAAATGGTAGTGTAGTATGGGACCCACATTTTGACTATCAAATGCAGGAGTTGGAGAAGGTGCAAAAAAGGGCTGCTAGATTTGTTTCTGGTAATTATTGCAGAATGCAATCAGTAACAGATATGATAAAAGAGCTGGAATGGGACTCGTTGGAAGACAGAAGGAGTGTGAAGAGGGTTATGGGAGTGTACAAGGCGTATATTGGCAATGAGACATGGAAAGATATTGGTGTAAGAGTTGAAAGTAATGCATGGAAGGGAAAGGATGACCATGATCACAAGCTGGCACTCTGTTTCAGGCACTAAGGTGTAGGAAGATTCTCTTTTTTAGGTGTGTCAGGGATTGGAATAAGTTTCCCCCACCCCCCGTCCCACTGCTATTGACTTCACAAACCAGAACATTTGGCTGTATTTCAATTATTTGTATCTTACTGATTGAGAATATCTGTCAGAAGACCTGCTAAACGGTATGATCCTTCTGCCTAAAGGGATGTGGACCTTTCATGTTACATTTCTTATAGTCCAGTTCTTAACATTCAGAATATCTGTTGAAATTGTGGACCATAGCTGCTTCAGTGATTGATAGTGTAGATTTGGCTTATCAGTTCTTATTTGAATATTGACCAATGCAGAAGTGTTTCAATTGCAGTTCTGTTATGCCATCAGTATCAATTTTTACACCTTTATTGATGTGATTGACTACAATGCCACTGCGATTTGTGGCAGTACTATTATTATGACCATTGTCCTTACATTTTTTTCAGAAACATTTTTACATTAACACAAACTTTGCGATCATATGGTGATATAAGTTTTCCATGCATACAGTTATTGACTGTGATTATTTGTATGTACGGCTTATTCTGGATATTGTAGGCAGAACCTTGTGTGGCATAACATGGAGAAATTATAAAAAGGAATTGGTAGTCATAGCAACAACAACAAGTGTAACAAGAACCAGCAGTTGAGTGAGAAGGTTTAGTGTGCACTTTTGAGTTGAGGATATCTAGTTACTGCTTGCCGAGGTCCTTTGTAATTTTCGGATACGTCCTAATGAAATGTAACAGAAATAAAGATCAATGAATTATATGAAAGTTTATCATCACTTAAATGTTTAAAGATTAAGTTTGCATTGAAGTTTCGACCAAAGACTTTGGAAGAATACTTATTAAAATGAAAACAAGATATGAATAATAAAATACGATAAAGTTATTAAAATAACATACTTGATCAATAAAATCCTTGTTGATATAAGACATTTGCTGTTGATATTTATTATAAAGCCATTCTATAACATAACCAAACAAAGATATCACATTTTATGTAACAACTTACCAATAATAAACATTAAAAATGGAATATGTATGCTTACCTCATTCCATAAAATGGCAGAAGAGGTGAAAATATACGAGTTTAAATATTTAGAACTGGATCAAATTTTTATTTATGTTTTTTTTCCCCAACCTATCAAATCACTCTTAAAACATTCGTAAACATAATTTCAAGTAACTACAAAAAATTGTAATCATTGCCCAGCTATGTCTCCAGATGGAGATCCAATTGTGAAATACAGTTTTCTATTGCAGTATCAATTACTTGGTATTCATGGCTTTTATCAGTTTTCAAGACTGTATGTAAAGGTTCTTCTGAAACAATTTTTTAAAAACAGATTTCACATTTTTAAGTGACAAGCTTCACTTGAGGGTTTTTTCTCTCGTTTTTTATCTTAAGTTTGGCCTATGACTGACCAACAAAGCACTTTTGTATGTTTGTCAGAGGCTGGATAGGAGGGAGGGTGAAATTTTCTGAAACTGAGGCCAGGTGAGTGGGGTGAAATTTTCTGAAACTGAGGCCAGGTGAGTGTTTAATTTCCAGGCAGACAACCAAGCCATGTGCTTCTTTTCATGACTAAGTGTCACACTAAACAATATATATATTGTATTTTCTGCTGTGCTACCATCCACTTTTGTAAGTGATGGTTTTACTTGTTCTGTCACTAATAACCCAGATGTTGGTGTGCCATAAAGAACCAACTTGCTCTGTGTTTCCCGTAATAATAATGATATTTGGAACAATTGTGTTTATTTGTTAATAATTTCAAACTTAATGTTTGTAAATATACAAGCTTCTTGTTTCACTACCAAAGACATTAATGACAAACTAGGCTATGAAATAATGTTGACATTTCTGTATTGTTTGTTGATTTTTTTAGCTGCAATGAAGTATTCATAAGATACTTTTATATTTTCTCAGAAAGAAAATCTGATATCTTGAATAAGTAAGTCCTTATAATTTTCTTGGGAATGCTCCTGTTGGCTTTGGAATGTTTCTTGAAATTACAAACACGTCTAAATGGCACTGTTGGAAGATGTATATGACTAAATTTTCAGTATTTATCATTTGCTTGTGGCTGTTCGTCTTGATAGGTATAATGAAGAGCATAGACCAAACTGTTACATTATTGGCATAAAGCATACTGGCACCTTCGTCTGTGAACTCCACTAGCCATGAATTAAACTTAGAAAATTGTTGTCAGTGCTGTAGGTCCACAAAGGAAATTTGTGACTAATAAAATAGGTCAATTTTTGGTATATCTCATTTGCTAGTGAACAATACCTCATAAAGACAATAAACCAGTCAGTGAAAGGAGGGGTCATTTAGAAAAATAGAAGTATGAGTTAACAAATTTATATTTAATGTGCTCAAGATTTACTATTGAATAAAGTTTACCCCAATACCTGGAGAGCAATAAACTGAGCTTTAATCAGACATTCAGTAAGTATCTGGAAGATTTCAATTCTAGTTAAAGTAAATACTTGGTAAAAATAATCCACAGTCATTCATTGTCACAACTTGTATGTTTCCTATTTTGTTGGCAAGCCCCGTAATTTTCTTGATTTAAAAGTGAAAGTTTATATAGATACATAAGCTTAGATTGAAAACATTCATGAGGATGATAAAAGATTAGAAGTATCACTCTTAAACTAATAAATTAACTTTTAATGACTTTTGGTAGTATCGTTGGAAAGATATGACACTACCAACTGATTGATAATGCTAGTGCAATATGACTGATTAACCCCACACCGAACTGGTGGCTACATACCTGTGCCCATGGATCATCTTAATGATGTCAACAAACTCAAACTGCCACTGTATTGCATCTGAAAATCTTTGTCTAACAAACTACTCTTTAGTCAAATTGAATAATATCTGCTAGAAATGAGATCGTATATTTGAGTTGAAATGTCAACATAAAATTACATGTGAATATTAGAGTAATTGGTACTAAGCTTGAATCCAAAAGAACAAAACTTAGTGGTGTTTAGGGTAATCTAACAAATAAGATAACAGGGCAGTAACCATAATGGGACCACCACAGTAAGATTGGAGCTTTAACAATGGAGCTGTGAAGAGTTGAAATATTAGCTAGATTGTGGTGTAGACAGTGTGTTCACTTGTGTGTGGTCTTTCCATTGGGTAGGTTGAAATAGGTTTTTGTGATGGGGTACTTGTCACACATATTGAAACAGTCCGTCATTGATGAAGGAACCATCAGGTGGTTTAGACAGTTTGAGGTATGGGCAGTTGTGGACCAGTACATTCTTGATATTTTCAGGTATGCTGATTCAAATGGAGTGTATTTTGAATCCAGAAATTCCTGTAACACTAGAGGAATGATTTGGAGAAATGTACTAATTCCTTTGAATTGGCAGTAGGAAATCTGTAACATTCCTTCCTATTTGGTAAAATTCATAGAAAGATAAATACATAAAAATAGAAAAAAAAGTGTAAAAGAGGAAGCTGTTGTAACAGATCTACCCATTTATACCTTGTCATCATGATTATTCCTTTCTCTAGCAAATATTCAAGAATTCCAATTATTATTAATTATCCCCCAGTAATCTTTCATTTATCTATCATATTTTTCTTCAAATATTTACTGCATTCTGCACTAACCATGTCTAGGAGAATGCAGGATCACATTAAATATTAAAGTTCAAATATCAACACTTTTACCTACCTCTTTTGAAACTGAATCCATCCAAAACTATGCGCCTTAATTTATGAAACAGACATGCCAACAGTAAACTGAAAGTCAGATGGGACGGTGTAAACATTTCATTTGCAAAATTTTCTCATGCGCTGTGATCACAGCAGCACATATCACAGAGATATGGATAAGCTGTGTGTGTTTTTTTCTGGTTAGTTATATTCTATTAATATTAAAGACAGTTTGTCATACTTTACTTTTCGAAAAGTGTTCTTTTGTAATATGTTGAAAGTATTTTATTACCTACATATTACATGAAACAAATAAATAAAAGTGAGACGGTTCTTTCTTCATCCTATTACAAACTTCCAACCTCACTTTTCATTGTATTTTCAAAATTGTTGCATGGGTCATCTAGTATGGCTTATTCTTAGTGTTGCTCTTTTATTAATTTGTTTAGCAATTTTTCGCTCTCCAATGCTCTGTTAGAAATTCATTTTCTTACTATTATATTAAATATGATTTTCTCTATTATTATTTGTTCTAATATCCTTTCTCATAATTTTATCACACTTACCTATTATTTTACCCTTTATTTATATCAGAATGTAATGTGGCATTGCACTGTATGTGTGGTTTCCAAGGTATGTTGCTGTACCAAAGTGTATGGGCTCTGAAGACCTGGTTTCTTCAGCCAGATCTCTTATGACTCTGTGTTGCAGCAGTTCATCCTGGTGTGTGCTCAGAGGCGCCGAGTTTTAGAAAACCTCGTGGGTGCTTATGCCCACTTGATGACACACACACACACACACACACACACACACACACACACACACACACATATATATATATATATAACCGGCAAATAGTGTGAACTAGTTTCGATGAGACTATGACTGGTGGATTGTTGATTTGACAGGGAATAATAACATACTCTACTTTTTATCCATAAAACATTTAGGTTTTCATTCAAATTAAATAAAAACCTTCAGAATCCTTGACAAACATTTATGAAGCCGGAGGCACCAAATAGTATTAAATAATAGTGAAAACCAAATCTAAATCAATCTAGTAGATTTCAGGTAATAAGCGAACAGACAGGCAGAGTAGGAAAGAAAGAGTCTGCATATTCTAAATTCTATTCCAGGCCAAAAAAAAACACACTAAATTTCTTAAAAATGGGTTCAGCATTTTTAACGTAATTGAATTACAAATTTTATAACAGTAACAGATAGATAACCAATAATTTATGTCTTCCTATTAGAAATAAGGAGTTTATTATTGTATTTGATTTGTGTCCGTAAGGATCGCTACGTGAATGAAGTCGCAGTTACAGCTAGTAATTAATACACAGAGAAGATGGAAAAAAGATGTGTAGAAAATACTAGATTGAACAAAAATTAACGGATACCTATCATAATAATAAAAATATAAAAATGAAATCATTATATTAACAGTGTGAAGGATAATTTTTATTAGCTGGATATATGTATTAGTAAAACTGTGTACAGTACATGAAGTAGGTGCTAAGAATTGTATGATCAACAAATCAACATTAATAAACCTTTTTAAGAAGCTACATTTTTAATTTATATAATATCAGTTTTTCAATTCAAACTTATTTTATCAAACTACAGCTCTATTTATAAATGTATTAGCAAAATCTTGTAGGTCTACATCATCCACTTATCTCGGTTTACATGCACTACCATGCGATCATTCAATCTTCGATGAGCCATAGTACTCCTCAAATAAGTTTTTCTCCTCTGTAACGCTGAAAATGATAATTCTGAGATGCATGCTGATACTGGAATATTTGAAACGATTTTTAACAATTTGATGATTTCAGGCATGATATCTTGGGTAGATTCGCAATACCAAATTATATATATATAACCGTTTTTCACATTGTTCAGTCTGATATTTTTTTCATGCAATTGCTAATAGCACGAGGAGGAACCAAACGATCCACATCATTTTAATCAGTAAGAAATAGTTCCACCTTCCTCCATGGCCTGAACTGCCAGCAGTCGACAGTTAATTATCTTTGAAGTTTACGATCTCAAGGCCAAAACGGACACACACTGCAGTCACGGCGCCTCACAGATACGTTTTTCTTTGTCTGATGACAGGCCACAGATCTTTCGCACTGTTTAATCTGTTTTGGACTGTCAAGAAAATGGGCAACAGACCTCAATTCATTTCCACGTTTATTGAATTATATCGGCAATTTCCATGTTTGTGGAAGGTAAAAGATGAGTCGTATGCAAATGAAAAAGAAGACCCTGACGCTTCAAAACTGTCACAGTTTTAGATGTATTTAAAAAATGCAATAACTAACTGTACATGGAATTGAACATATTCTGTCTATATTTTGATTATAAGTTACATTTCTATATATTTTTATCGTTTCCGTGGTTTATATTATAATATAAAAAGTTTCTGAACAATAAACAAAATAAAATTATTCTTACCTGTATGTAAAAATCCTTGAGTCTGGTAAATAAATTTAGCAGTTTCTGGTATTATCATACCGACTGCTAGTGGTGAAATTATCGAAGGAAACTTTAAATCTTCAAAAAAACTGACCCGTAGCCAAATATCTCAACGTGACTGTCAGTCTTTCCTCTAATTGCTTGGCGCATTCGGGTGTCTGCCTTTATGATGAATGGACACACTAAACTTAACAGTTCATTGAAATTTTCATCATTCTTAAGTAATTAATTAAGTCCTCAGAATGTGATTGTCGTAGTTCACGCAACAATGTCATATGGGAATGATTACTCCTTTCTTGCAACCACTGTTTCATCCAAAACCTCTTTTTGCGTCCTGGTGTTGAAAATAATAACATATTATTCAAGATCGCAATCGTACAACGTTTTAATCGTAGTAAAATGCGACCCATTATGAACGTGAATTATGTTAATGAAACAATGAATTTGAAACGAACAACTACACTGCATCCGCGCGAGTTCGAACGAAAGTCCTCTGGACTGAAGTTAAAAATCTTCAGTCCACTGGCCTGAAGTTCACGAACTCTAGTGAGTGGGCAGCGCACAGTCCATGGCCTGTACAGACCACCGCCCACAGGCAGTTGTCGTTTATGTGTGTGGTGCTTTGAGATTTCAGTCTACAGTTCTTCATCACAGGCATAGGCCTGCAGTTCGTCTGTAAGTGTGTGGGGCGCTTTAAAGCACATGTTTTGTTTACCAGCTTGACTAAGAACGAGTGAGACACATGAGACAACCTGCGAGCCGCGGCTGCGAAACGGATGGATGGCGGGGTAAATTTGCGCGTGGTAGCGCAGGGTCGAGTTGCTCGATTTGCTTGTGCATGGCTCTTGACGACTCAAACATACACTTACCACACAGTAGATAGTGTTAGATATGACCTTACGCAGTGCTTATATTCTCCTCTGGCATGACGTGCACACTCACATCGTAAGCAACTGCAACCCTGTCGAGACGTCTAGCCTCGCCAGGCGGCGCAAGACTTAGGTAATACAGGTTTCGCTCGAAGTCCATTATTGATTACTGTTGACGACTATGCTCACGGGTGCTCAGCACCCACTATTTACCTCTCATGGGTGCCCGAGCACCCACAGAGTCCCCTGTGTGTGCTAGAATTTTTGTGCCCCTCTCCCTACCAAACTGACCTTCAACAATAGCACAGCTTTGTCTTTGTCTGTTTCATGCAATAGGATTTCTGGGTATGTCAAGTCAAAGCAGCAGCAGAATGCACAACAAAATGAAACTGTCTCCTGTTTGCTAAGACAATAAGAGATTTATTTTAAATTTGCAGATTCCAGTCCAGAGAAGTGAGGGGGTTGTGGCTGCTGTGTAGGGATCCCTGTTTCTTTGAATGTGTTGGAAGAAATTTTGCATAGGAACTTTGGTTTTGTACCAGCTGTGGAGAGGAAATATATTTTTTTCGTAAGAGGTTGCAATATTTTTGTGGCATAGCTGGTGACAGAAAGATAATAAGAACAAATTAGTCTTCCGTGGAACCTGTCACTGCTGATCAGGAAAAATTTTGAATAAAAGGGACTGCAACAAATGAAACCAAGATATTGTTGGAGATTATTCCATCTAATAAATCGAACATTAGGACTGTAAAACACTGACATCAAGAAAAGTTTTATATTTTTGGAGTGCAACCACATGAATTTGAGAATCATCATCATCTTTAATGGATTTTTTCCACCTTCCATACGTTCCATACATTTTACCCATAACAGAATATTTCAGAAGGAAAGTACGAAAATCTCGGAACAGTGTAAGTTTTGAAAATGTTTTAAACTATACTGAAAGATAATTTCTGTTCCATATTACATCGACACAAAAATGTAGTGACAGAAAGCATTAATAATTAAAATCATTCTGGCTAGGTAGAGGGTAGAATGACAGAAAGGGTCCCTCCTCCTCGACTTACCAAAATCGTGTCACACTGCGGAGAGTTTTGAGATGTAACCCAGGGCTTTGGTGCACAGTCTGGTGATTTGGAATTGTGCACCACCACCTCTCCTACCCTGTCAGCCAATTCCTGATGAAGAAAATTTCTCCTACTAACAGGGCTCGAAATACCGTGTCAGCGCTGGATATCATCAAGATGCCATAGCCCCCTTTGCCAACGGGTTGGGGTACGGTAATGACCAGTTTTCCAAAGTGAATCATGTACATGATTAGTCCTTGACATGAACCTTATGTGTTCCATTTTCTGTTTCTGAGGATTTGTGCTCAAAGATTTCAATGTTTCATGCATGTTCGTATCTTTTTCATGTGCTAACGCCATCCTGCCCTCGTGTGTGGTGGGCAATAGTTTATAGCCATATACTAATTTTTATTTTGTTAAACATCTTTAGAATTTTTTTTTTGTAATCCACATTACTGTTCGACATTGCATTGTTTTGTTCCTTAATGTTACTTTCAGGTCTTCTTTCACCTCCCCTAGAAATCCTACTTTCAAGTCCAGTACATCATGCGTTTACTTTCTTTATCCTTTACATATTATAGACATGATTAAATGAAAACTAGAAATTTTTAAGGTTTGTGTAAACAAATCTGTCGGGTAACTGATGTTTGGAGATTTAAATTGTAAATGAAGTAGATAAATCAATATAAAAAGTAGTGAAACATACCAGAAGATGACATATGACAGTGTCTGAAATGTAACCTGAATAATACTAATTCTTTTTTTCCCTTTATTCTTTTATGAAATTTATTAGATGTTACCTGCGACTTCATACTCGTGGGCTTGGAATTTTATTGCTAGAATAGGGAATATGCGTGAAATTCAAAATTTACGTCTAGTATTTTTATTTTGAAACTTTATTAGTGTAGAATTACCGATATAACGTTTTTTTACCTATGTATTTGATTTTTATTTACTGATTTTAATTAATCAAAAGTGCTAAAAATACAAGGGAAATATAACTTCGCAAAACGCAACGCTATTGGTCGAATCGAATCGTGACGACCAAGTACACGATATTATTGTGAACAAAGGCGTAGTAGGTAGCTGGGAGTTCTAATAGCTTTGCGATTATGTTGAAGTTTATATTAACATATCAGCATAACTGGTGAAATATTGTATTCTTGCTACAATACATACACCAAATAATGACTGAAAGCGGTTTTCTGAATGCACAGTCGGATAATATTCCAAAATTTGATGCTTTCATGATGACAAGAAATTTTGCAACAAATCCGAATTTTACGGCCGCTCAGCTCAGAGCAGTGAAAGCTGCAAGGTAATTAAGTGATAGATATTTCAATATTCGCATGCAAACAAACAAAAAATTCTAGATGTCGGGTATATAGTAAATTATTACTCATTCTTATCAAGTAGCAGCGTGGTCTATTCGGTAGGGTGTTAATTTCATAATTTTCTGACCCGCGTTCAAATCCCCGCAGAATTAAATATTTTTATCTTCAGAAATTGTCAAGCTTGACCTTTTTATTTTGTTAAAACTTCATTTACTTTCTTTCATTAAGTGAAATAATATTTAAAACAAATCATATTACCTACAATTCAGTGTCATTTTTTTCCCCGAAATTCTTTTTTTTTCCTCCCCTTCCGTAATGAATTAACGGGTCTACCGACGGATTGTCTTTTCACAACACAAATCGGCCGCACACCCTTAAAAACTTCATTGCAATCATTCGTCAAGAAAGTCTCCATTCTTACGTTTTTTCACTTTTTGTTAATAAGTTGTTTCGGTGCGTTTTCAATTGTAATATCATGTTATTTATTTCATCTTCGTCGTTTCTTTACTTGTATATCATCAAGAGGTATTTTAAACGAAATACGTAGCTTTGGGAAGACAGTTTTTTCTTGCTTTCTTCTACTCTCGATTTGTTCCAAGAACTGTTGCGTGTAAATGGTTGAAAATAAAATAGTAGGCCTTGCCGTGACGAAAAATGGAGCTCGACAAGGAAATGGAAGAACAAGTGACAAATGCTTATAAACATTTCAAAATTCTTGTATCAGATTCCGGTTTACTAGCAGATTCGCCTCATGACTTAATTTCATTAGTTATGGAGCGAGTTATATTAGGAAGCCATTGTTGATGAATGGGCCGAAATTATAATTGATGTATTTGTTATAAGCAATGTGACTTGTTTTAAATTTTAATTCGCACTATAAAAATATGTAAATAAAGTTTTAACAAAATAAATAAGTGAAGCTTGATAATTTTTGAAGATAAAAATAAGTAAAAATATTTGATTCTGCGGGGATTTGAACTCGGGTCACAAAATTAATAAGCTAGCACCTTGCCCCATAGACAAGGCGCCAATTTGAAAGTATATACCCATTATCTAGAATTTCTTGTTTATTTGTATGCAAATATCTCAAAAACTAGGGAGCATTTTGAAAAACGACTATAGCACACACACATAAGCTGTGTACCCTTCAACATATATGAAGGAGATCGAAATCCGTTCTTAAAATGTCTGATGGTCTCCAAGTAAGATATGATTTGAGTTTGAACAGGTAACGAATTTTTATGTTACATTTCATAAAATACAGAAATTCTAAGTACTTACGCAAAAATGATCGTCACGACAATATAAACATCTACTTGCAGATATTTGATGTTAAATCTTAATATTTACATCAATGTTATATTTTTTACGGTTATGTACGAATGTAAATAATTGATTAAAAAAATACCCTATTGGATATAGAAAGAGGTAAGTTATGTAAAAGGTGTCCCAAAACAAATGGAGTAAGGGTAATATGACGTAGAAGCCATCACTATACCATTACACAATCGAACATGTCTCATGAAGAGAATCAGTTTTCAACATGTTTAAAAGTAGCAAAAACCTAAGGGGTATTAGCAGTGGCGGCCTTGTGGGGTGGCGAGCAGGGAAATCTCCCGCGGCCTCGCTCTTGGAGGGGCCTCGCGCAGCAACCCGACTAAAAAAAAGTTTAGGCTATATTTAAAAAATAATATTATGTTTAGTTATTTTAGCGATACCAATAAAATAAATTTGGTTAGTGACGTAAATATTAATAAGTACTTAATCAAAGTTTCTCATTTAGATTTATTCAGTATCATAGTCATATAAGAAGTAAGATTAACGGTATCAAAATTAAATAATTTATCACTGATTAATA
>JARYHS010001766.1:0-16137 GCA_031002005.1 Vandiemenella viatica | reverse complement strand
CACTCAGCCCAAGTCAGCAATGCATATAACTGGATTTGATATCAACATTGAACACAACGGATTCAGGGATCAAGGCTGTGGGAATTGTGAGACAACATTTAAGGAAGATAGAAATCTAGTTTAAATTCAAACTAGGGCTTGGGATGCTGATTCAAAAGATCAGAGAAACAATCTATGAGTGGCCCATGCAGGTCGCCCTTATGGATCTTTCTGGATTGCTGGTCTCATTTATTTGCAGAGTATGTAAAGTATGGGGATTAAGAATATTTTGAGGGAGGAGGGGTTTAAGATTAAAAATAGTGAAGAATCAAAACCTAAAGTGGGCAAAAAATTTGTAGGAAGTTTTTGCTTTCCTCACACCTGCTGGGTATGAGGTAAATAGTTTGGAGGTATTAGGTTTCGATATTGGATAACTGACAGAAGGCATCCACCTCACAGTCACTCTGGTTTATATCTATCCACTGTAATTGGGTACATTTCAACTGGTAAGATGATAATATAAGATTACAGTAAGCTCCCTAATAGAATTAAGTTGGGATGAAATTACTATTATAATTGAAAAACTTAAAGAGGAAAGCTGAAGCAAAGCTAGATTTGATAGAATTGTGTAAGATGAATAGGGTATAGTTTCTGTAGCATACAGTTTGGACACCTAAGAGAGAGCAGAGTTTGGAATGGAATAGTGTATGATATGTTGGTAACTGAACCCTTTTATTTGTATGTAGGTTTCTGCTTATTCCTCAACAATTCATGACTTGCTTGCTGCAGACTGAATCTGGTTCATAATTAGGGTATAGAAATGATTGGGGTTGTGAGCATGGAAATAAGGTGGTATGCTAAGAAGCATACCATTTTAGATAAACAGTCACTCACTCATCGTCATGATTCTATATCCTAATCACCTATATCCAGTAGTTATTCATCCCGGCTGCTATATTAGTAGATTTACTGTGCAAACATTTTTCCCAGGGCATTTAAGCAGACACACTTCTAATGTTAACATAGCTACACCTAATACATCTCTGCAGACAAATACTGGTACATAACCTTAGATTTCTCTGTTCTTGTCTAGAAATGAGGTCCTTTTTCCAAATATATATCTGTCCATCCTAAAACAAGCTTCAGTAATGTCCTACACCTAAAAACATCTAGTTCATCAGTATCAATATACCCAATTTAGAAAACCAAATCCTCTCCCTGCAACATGACACATTATAAAACTTGCATCATCACCCTGCCATCATCATTACCACAACGTACCAACACTACCACTGAAGGAATATTACCAATAATGGTTCATGTCACATAAAAGATTCGCAAGATTACATATAAGTTTACATATGCATATACCAGGTGTTTCCAAATGAATATCGGGGTTTTAACGCTTTGTAGAATTGATTACATAAAACATTAAATTATAATTAATACATGAAATTAAAGAGCAACTCCAAGAGTTCTGCTTGTTGGTAACTGTGCGCATGTACACGCAATGTTTTCTCCATCATCTGTTAGAAACCACTAGTACCAAACATGGCAACTAGTGAACAGAAAGTTTTTTTTTATTCTGCAGTTTGCAAAGACTGAATCTGTAGTTACTGTGCATTCCAGATTAAGTTCAGATGTGATCCCCCAAGAGATAATAACATCCATAGATGGTCTCATCAGTTTTAAAATACCGGCTGCCTTTGCAAAGGGAAGAGTAAAGGATGATCAAGGGTTAGTGAAGAGTGTGTTGAGCGAGTGAGAGAGTCTGTCACGTGTAGCCCGAAGAAATCAGTTTGGAAGGCTAGTCGTGAATTAGCAATTCCGGTGATGACTGTTTGGAAAGTTTTACAGAAATGCTTTCAACTACATCCTTATCATTTGCAATTGTTACAGGCTCTAAAGCCTATAGACCATGGTTTACGTGCCAACTTTGCACATGAAATGTTGTTGCACGATGATGAAGATTTTCTGGATCATGTTGTTTTCAGTGATGAATCAACATTTCACCTCAGGGGACATGTGAACACTCATAATGTTTGAATCTGAGGTTCAGAAAATCCTCATGAGATGGTACAATTGAAACGAGACTCCCCTAAACTGAATGTTTTTTGTGCCATATCTCGGCGGAAAGTTTATGGGCCTTTTTCCCTTTGAGAAACAATTGTAACTGGTACTTCCTACCTTGATGATCTACAATTATGGCTATTTGGTAGAAGATGGACCAAATAACTTTATTTGGCAGCAAGATGGTGCACTGCCTCACTGGCATAACGATGTACGCAATTGGTTGAACGTCATTGTACCCGTGTATAAACTGCTCTCGGGTGACTAGCCGAGTCAAGAGTGCATTGCTACACGATATTTCGGCGACTAGATTCATTGCCGCCATCTTCTGGTGAAGACTCGGCTAGTCACCCGAGAGCAGTTTATACATTCTCAACGCCGAGAAAGACTTCGTTCTTATATGTCATTGTACCCGTCCACTGGATTGACCGCAAAGGGCCAAAAGACAGAGCTTGTTTTGCATGTCCTCCATGCTCTCCCAATCTGATGCCAAGAGATTTTTACATGTTGGGGTTCATAAAGTATCGTGTGTATGTGCCAACATTACCAGCTGACGTACCCGACCTAAGAATCAGGATTGAGGCAGCTGTTGCAACAATTACACCACAAACACTAAACAATGTTTGGGAAGAAATGGGCTACTGACTTGATGTGTGCTGTGTGACGAGAGGTGCTCACATTGAACACTTGTACACTTGTAGGTATAACTGTTTGAGTTGCTGTTTCATTTCATGTATTAATTATAATTTTACATTTTATGTAATAAATACTACAAAGCATTAAAACTCTGATTTTCATTTAGAAACACACTGTATTTCTGCTTCTTACAGGGACCCTACTACTACACCATCACTGTAAATGATGAATGGCAATATAATTGAAATTTTATCATGAATGAGTGGCCTATTTCCACAATGAAGTAAACATCAGCTATACAATCCACATTCTGAGAAATCATTCTCACAATTCCAGGCTTTCACAAATCAGTTGACAGTATGTCAGCATATCTTGGGCACTAAACAACATCCCAGGCATAATTTCATACATAGGGAGCACCTCCACCTAGTGATGATCGATATTAGAAAAACATTGATGTTGACATCGATGTTAACATTGATTCAAAAGTATCGATGTGCGATAAACATCGATAGAAGAACATCGATATATCTAAAACATCGATGTCTCCGTAGGAAATAAAACTATCTATTCTATTTATTAAATGTGTTATTGTTATTGAAAATACAATACAAGAAAAGAATTAAAATTCCCAGTATTTTTGGGCATACTTTGTAAAAAATTAACTTTGTCAGGTGTTTTCCCTTTAGCCTGTTCCACTGCTGGTACAGGAGTTGGCCAGATTTGGATAAAGCCTTTTTGAAGCTGAAGGGTCTCTGTGCAACATAAATATTTAACAGTTAATTTCTTTAAATTTGGGTAGGTGGATTCCAGCACTTTCCATAAGAGTAATGGGTCTTGTTGTAAATTAGCTACCGGGCTTTTTAAATAAAATTGTAATTCCGTAGGCATATTCGTGTCACGTTGACCAGCCAAAATATTATTATTTTCGTTAACAAGTTTATAATGATCTTTCCATATACCTATAGCTTGGTCTTCTTCCACTTGTGTTGTGGAATTCTCTGCCAATTGATCATTTTTAATTTGTTCATTCATATCAATATCTGAAATCAATTCCTTGATACTCGTAATGGCTCTAGAACAGGCTAATGCATCTTGGAAATGTATATTTTTGAAACTAGGCTCCATGAGAGTGGCGACTTCAAGGATATCAACATTTTCCGTTTGTAGCAATCGTTTCTTAATTTCTTCAATTACGTTTTTCTTAAATTCTCTCCGATTGTCTGTTTCAGTTGGAAGTCAGTCAATTTTATAGTAAGTAATCTGGTATGTGGTATTACTTTAATATAGGTTACATATTTTTTACCACAGATTTCACGAGTAGTTATTTCAATTGGTCGTAAAATCTCACAATATTCAGTTAAATCAATAATTTGTTTTGCATTCAACATTTCTGGTGCACTGGTTTGGCAATTAATAATGTTATTGATTTCAGGGCGCAGTTTTAAAAATCTTTCAATCATGTAAACTGTTGAGTTCCAGCGTGTGGCCACATCTTGAATCAGTTTCAAATCGGATACTCGCCTCAATTCATCACTAATGGCAACACATTGTTTAAACCACGTAACAATTCTTTTAACTCCAGCTATTAGGTCAGGTCATCCAGTGTAAAATAGTTGAACTTGATAGTCATCTAGCAAGTACATCCAATGCACGTTAGATGGCCCTAAAGAATATATTGACATTTCGATATTTTATTCTCATAACATCGATGTATCGATGTTATCGAAGTCAAAACATCGATGTCAAAACATCGATGTTTTCCCAGCTAAACATCGATGTTTATTCACTATCGATGAATATCGATCATTCCTACCTCCACCATACCTCCATCCCTCCCTCTGACTTCTCCTCCATTCTCTCTTACAAACACACACACACACACACACACACACAAGCAATTGTAGAGACTGTCCCTGAGTGTCATAGCATGTTGTAATCATTAATATATTCTTTTTAATTTTCTATTTATATAATTTTTATAGCCCTTCCTTCTCACTTTGATGATAGTCTAGTCATTTACACCATATAAATATAATCATAAATATATACCCATATATATATATATACAGTTTTTATATTTTAATTAATGTTTTCCTATTGCCTCCACTCAACTACTTCCCCAAAGCCTACTATGCATGCTATTGCTAGTCATTGCAGTAGTGTAGTCATGTGTAGACTTTTGTTATTTTAAAGGATCATAGTCCAGTAAGTTTACTTCTTGTATCATATTATTAATGTTTTTGTGGCACCTCACCTTCTACTACACTACGTGTGCTAAAGTGATAGATTCTTTATTTATTTTTATCATAGTGACAAGAACAAACATCCATTATTTTGAAAATTTATGTTTTTTACTTCATTAACATTTTTTGACCCTCTCCTCATCCTATTTTTTACTTTGGTGAGTAATTTATTTTTCATTTAATGCAATTTATGTTTTGTTATGTGAAAACCAATTTTTATTATAACCTAGGAAAGAAATTTGCAAAAATTCACCACATTCTGGACAAGATGAAACAGCATACACCATGAATTAATTTCAAGTAACCCATTTATTGTACTGATAAGGGAAACTGTCATTGAAAGCAAAACAGAAATGCTGCATTTCCCATGGATTTAATAAAAGTTGTTCTATGGATAGGAAAAATTAAAGGAATAGATCAAATTCTTGGTGAAAAGAGGTCTCTGGTTGAACTGTTTTCATAACTTTTGTGAACACAATGAAACATATATTTCATCACACATTCAAATAGTTTTAAAAGTAACCACATATATACAACATTTAAACTAAATTAACAATTATAAGTCCTATTATTAAGATATATACACTTTCTTAGTTATTTACAATTTTTCTTATCTATATAATACATTAAGAATGTTTAGGTTGCTATGTAACAGATGGTAGTTTCAATACTTTTAGGTAAGATTGTGGTAATAATTGAGGAGGCAGGGAATCACATAAAAGTTGTAAGTTTTAGTTTTCAGTCATCCCCTTTCTGTTGGTCTGTATAAAATAATTTAAAGCACTCCATTTTAAAGTAATATTTACAAAGAAAGCAATCTATGTCCACCTTAGAAGTACTGTTATTATTATTATTATTTTTTTTAAAAAAATAAGGTTTCAAGTTAATTAGGTGTCACTTTCTGATCTGAGATGGTGTACACTTTTTCACTAACTGATGTGAGTGTGTTTCCATTACAAATTTTATTACAGATTTTACTGTCTTCTTCCTCTGGTACTGGTTCTTTCACTACATTGGTATAACACTTTGGAAACTTCATGTTAGATTCATGACACATGTTAGATTTTGTTCTGTTTTCAAGTTTTGACTTACAGTTCGCTAATAATTTGTTGAAATCATTAACAACTGGCAATAAATGTTCAAGACTGTTAAGTTCCTTCTCTCCATTTTGCTTGTTACACTGAGAAGAAGTAATTTTTTGTAGTTCATTTAAACTCTCGTCTGTTGTAATATCTGAAGTTGAACCAGTGCCAGGTGACGCACTATGATCATTTGTTTCTGACACTGGGGGAGCATGCTGACAAGGTGCTAACATTGATGAACTAGAGTCACTGACAGTAGAGGATGTTGAGAATGTTCTTGTCCTGCTTATATCTTCAAGAATTTTGGTTGTTATGCCTGCAGTCATGGGTGCTGCTCTGGGAACTTCATATCCATCACTTACATTTAATGTTATTGGTGGTAATGGAGTAGACTCACAGATAAGTTCTAGATACTTTGGCATACCATTTACACCATAACCATTTCCAATATGATTACTTTCATTTCTTGTGACAGCTCGCTGTTCCTCACCAGCAGCTGTTAAGAATGGCATTTGATCTCTGATGTCTTCTTCACTCATTGTTTTCCATGAGCTACCTATATTGTAAAATGACATAATATTAGTAAAGTGTGGATTACAGTGACAGATAAAGTGCATACATCAAATAGTTAAAACAATACACTTCATGTATAGTTCAACCAAAATGCAGTTTGTGGTCACTATTACAGGGATTAAAAAAAAGTATATGTCTTAAGACACAAGCCAACTATTTAAGCATACCATGAAACCATACAATTTCATGTTTGGAAATTCTCTATAAAATCTGTTTGTCAGTATGATACAGAGGTGAAAATTTATGATCTTTATCAAGAAGTGTGCTATGAACCAAGATATTTAAAGATGGTGCATAACTTACTGACGTTTATTAGTATGTGCAAAAAAATTCTTGTGCCTCTGCATAGAAGGTATTGCTATCAACAAACTACAAAGCATAAAATTTAATGAAAGTATGATGATCCTACAATCCTATTAACAAACCTAATCTTCTTATTACTTTTTGCAAAATCTGTAGCTGAAAACAAAAACTTTTCAGATTATCTTCATATATTGCTTTACTGTGAATAAAATCTGTGCATATATGCTGCTTGAAAATTACAATTAGCTTTAAATGAGTATGATATTAGAAAGAAAATGCATTCTTTATTGGAAAGTGCAGTAATACAGGAAAGCTATGTGATTCAAAGGGTTTTATTGTACTGACTATTTCACATGACCATCTAAGGGATATATATATTTTTACCATGATATGGGGATGAAAATGGATAAATATGCTGAAAGCTATTAGTGGCATTTTTTCTTGTTATGCAATATTACAGTTAGCTTTAAATGAGTATGATGTTAGAAAGAAAATACATTCTTTATTGGAATGTGCAGTAATACAGGAAAGCTATGTGATTCAAAGAGTTTTATTGTACTGACTATTTCACATGACCATCTAAGGGATATGTATATTTTTACCATGATATGGGGTTGAAAATGGATAAAGATGCCGAAACCTATTAGTGGCATTTTTTCTTGTTATGCAGTATTTTGTGCATGTTTTACTATTGTATACCAAGAACCGAATAGGTGTACGTCAGCAGTAAATGTGCTAGTATTTCATTAACATTGACATGATTTGTACCTGAGTAGTTATTAAGGTTTTCATCTCCAAAGAAGCCTCGGTTTTCAATTCCACCTAATAAATAAGAGAAATATGAAATCATAACACATGCGCGAAATGAAACATACAACAAACAAGTATCATCAGGAAATTGCTGTTATTGTGTTAGCCATATTAAGAAATTACTCCATGCGGCAAATAATTTAGCTTCTCCATGCAAAAAGAAAAGTAAAATAAAAAATATAATGACACTAGACAGCAATATGAAGACATCAAAGCTACATAAATATATTTGCATGTCAGAAACATATGAATGTTGACAGTTACAGAGCACCGTGGAGTAGAACATATCCAGTGGATTCTTAGTTGCATGTAGATGGACACAATGGACAACACATTCCAGTTTTGTCTTCTGCACACTCGCCCTGGATCATGTCAGTATTGCTGTAGCTGCATATCCTCAGGTTCACCTTCAACCTACCCACTCCTGCCCTAAGCCTATTTGAAGACTTTTACATTATCTCCACATTTAATTTTAAATCTCTTTACAGCCAGGCTACCAAGAAGATCTTTGGATTCCACAACTGTAAGCCTGCTTTTATATTGGAATTGTCAACTTCATAAATGTCCATATGATGTCTCTTGGCATTAATTAAGTCTGTGCAGTGGAGTTTTATGACCATGCAATGGATCAACACCATCACATTATACTTTGGCCCTCTATTAATTTTTTTATTTGTTTTTTCTGCTTGTGGCTTTATGCCTCCTCAATGTCGAGATAATTAGAAGCAGAAAGACTGGGTGGCAAGGAATGGAAAGGAATTTGGCCATGGTCTTTTTGAAGGAACCATCCCGGCATTCACCTGGAGTGATTTGGGTAAACCATGGAAAACCCAGATCTGGATGGCTGGATGGGAATTGTAACTCACGTCCTTCTGAATGCGAGGCCAGAATGTTAACCACTAACCCAACACGCTCGGTCTCTTTATTTGCAGCTACATGTCTTTGAACACATGGTGGTGCTGTCCCTGGAAATGAGTATAGTGTTCCAGCCAGAATAGACACTAAATAGCATATAACTAGCTTATAGGTACTTATATGTATTGGAACTATCTGCTTTTTATGGCACAAACAGTATCAGGTACTGAGAAAGCAAAGTGCAGGAGATGTGCCATAAATGATATGAGGTTGAGTATCCCATTATGATCTAGTCCGTTTAAGTAAAAGTTTATTCTTGGTGGAGACTGTTAACTTGCAATTCATTCAATGTTTCTTCAAGGTAGGAGCTCTATCAAGCTTTACTTCCCATATATTTTGGAATGTCACATTGTTATAGTTTAAATGACTAACCATAAAATCTGTAGCAAGCTTCTCTGATCTTCAGACAAAAATAACATACATGAATCATTTTGCATTTCAGTATCATTTACTCCTAAGAGCAATTGTTAAATTTCTTTTTACTGGCTTAAAGTGTGTACTTTGCACAACCAGAACATAACTGGCTGTATAAAAGCAATTGGTTGGTCATTTGTATACACACTTTAAACGAAATGGAGTCAACACATTTCCTTGTGGTAGGCCATATTTTTCTAATCTCCATTGACATTGAACTCACTGAAATTGTTAAAGAACCTATAATCCTGGAGAAGAATATCAATGAATCCAGTAATCATGAAGGCCTTGCACAGATAGTAATAGCTAATGACTGCTAGCAGGACCAAAAAGGTAGTATACCTATTACCTGATGAGTTTTAAAACCATTCTATACAAAGTGGGCCCTGTGCAGGTTTTGCCAGCAGCCAAAACTTTTCAAGGGTGATGGTAGCCAGAAAATTATCAAACTTTGGATGACCACTTAAAAACATTAATTTTCCAAACTAAGTTTTGAAGTACATGTGAAGTAACATTTTTAACACAGGTTCTACAGCACGCACAAATAATTTTTTTTGTTAAAGAGTTTGGCTGAGGGTTTCTAGCAAATCAAATCGAAATTTTCAAATGTAATTAGCAGAACAGTAACGGAAGAAGCAAAAATATATACATAATATTGCAATCTAATATACCACATAAAATTCCTGCAATATACAAAAAAAAATATTGTACTGATCTTTTATTTAACTACCATAAAAGAACTATAGATGTTATTAACTGTTATGATTGTAAAGAAAATATAAAACTGTAGCCCAAATACATTTGTTAGTTAATATTAATCCAGAAGGTTAAACTGATAGAAAAAAAAATTTGTGGTGTCGTCAGTGACAGGGAAGATGTCTTAATTTCACTTGAATACTGTTTATTATGATATGTTGCACAATTCCTTTAGATCATTAAAAATTTAATAAATGCTAACAGTATGAGTATCATGTACTCAGAAGAACAGTTTGATAAAACCCAAACTAGTAAAGATAGCCATTCTGACTAGTGAAACAGGTATTTTGACACCTCCATCACAGTGGTCAAGCTGAATGATTGTGGTATTACTTTTGTAAGGTTTAAAATATATAGCCTAAGTGAAAACCATATACTGTTTCCAAACAAACAGGCATAGTTTGCTTTAATAATAATAATAATAATGTTGATAAAAAAAGTTAAAGCTGCAATTGTAATATGTCATTACCATAATTATTCTCCAAACTGTTCAAAGGAAAAATTTTGAGAATTATGTAGAAAATGAAGGCTTACAGGCATGGTCATGGTGAAGGACTGATTACAGTTCACTGCAATATAAATTATTTTTACAGTGACAGCCAAAACTATATGAAAGTTTAACATCTTGATAACCATTAATTCCATTTCTTTCAGTCTGAGCTAGTATAGTCTTTTGTCCAATAAATTTTCTTTATTTTTCTCCTTCATCTTTCTAAACTACTCTAAATTGAATTTTATTATTTACTTAGATGAAATACAATAATGGTTTGTCTGTCTCCGTCCTCACCCTGTTATCTGCTCCTCCATCCACAACTGATCTATAAGAAAGCCCCTGGGGCTGGTTTCATTCTCTATCGGGTAATATTTTATTCAACAAATGTTGTTGAGAAGGTTGGATACTCCAATTGCAAAGAGTGTTACTTAGGATACGTACCATTTTGAACCTGTGTTATATAGTGTCCATTTGGTTGTGATATGATAGGAACATCTCTTATTCTTGTCTTTAATTCCTCCAAAACTTCCAAACAGTATTTAAATGTAGGTCTGCTTTCTGCATTATAATTCCATGTTTTCTGCATTAATTCATGACTGAAAATTATTCAAAAAATGATTTACATGATTTTTCACTGCTTACAATCAGGCACAATCAAGCAAAAATGAACATTAAAATATTAACTACTGCATTAATATGAACTGTCAAGAAAAGTATTTTCAGGCTGTAATTAATTACTGCCAATTAATGCCAAACACCTAATTGTTTTTGATATTGACAACTTTAAAAGGCATACAGCTAAGCAAAACAGCTTAAGGGAGCACTATTGATAACTTAGAAATACACCAGTAAAGTCAATTATGTCAGTAAATAAACTTACAGTTCCTCTGGGCAGTTATTGGGCCTTCCTAGCCGTCCTCCATTTCTTACGTAATGCAGGACTTCTAAATTGGTTCTTGCTGGGTATGGCTGTTGTCCAAACGTCATTATTTCCCACGTTAATACTCCAAATGCCCAAACATCTGATTGTGTTGTGAATACACCATCTACCAAGGACTCTGGAGCCATCCATCTATAAATAAATACATATATATATATAAATATAACATTAAAAATTGAATTAATCACTATCGTTTCTTATATAGCATTACAACTTTTCAGAGTAATGATCAATTTAATGATCCAAATGGCTGTGTTTGTCACCCCTCAGTCTCTATGGAATGAAGCCAGGCTGAGTAAATATAAGCCTGGTACAAACGAAAATACCTCCCCTTTCTGAGATTTGAGCTTCAAGTACTCTAATTCACAGACATTTATGGTATGTTCTGAAAGTATCAATCTTTCAGTTAGGAAACTCACCTGAAGATCTCAAAAATTATTATCCTTATTGTGATCATAGGTTTCCCCAATATTGTGTATTAATGTATATCTCGGGTGTTCTGCCAGGGCACTTCTTTGAATAAAATGATATTTTAGCTGGCCACAATGCAGCCTTCATCAGGTTGCTCTAATGACAGTCATCAGATGGCCATTTAGTAGCCAGTGGTAAATATCATTTTATGTTTATGAAAAGACCTGGCAGAGTTATTAGCAGTATTCAGGCCATAGACACGAAGTTTCAGAGGATTGGTGCAATGAGACTGAATAAGTTGTGGAATGAGCATACAGAGGAAGGCAGTTAAAGAGGAACCTGTATAGGATATCACCGAGCGTGGTGGTGTAACGGTTAACGTTCTCGCCTCACATTCGGGAGGACGCCGGTTCGAATCCCCGTCCGGGCATCCAGATTTGGGTTTTCCATGGTTTCCCAAATCACTCCAGGCAAATGCCGGGGTGTTTCCTTCAAAAAGGCCATGGCCAAATTCCTTCCCATTCCTTGCCCCCAGCCCTTTCCCGTCTCTAAAGATCTCACTGTTAAGAGAGGTTAAGCAGTTAAAAAAAATGTATAGGATAGAACTGAAAGATTAAGGTTGCAGTGGCATGGATACATGAAGTGGATGAGTGATGGAAGGATGAAAAAAGAATGTATAATTAGAAATTGGAAGAGAAGAGGCCTCGAGAAAGATGATGGGATAGGTGGTTTAGGGGATTAAAAAGAGCATGCAAAATATAGGAGTCAACTGGAATTTAATGGAGGAGGAGGAATGGTGGACAGACAGGAGACGCTGGAGAGGACTGAATTTCTGGCAAACCTGACTGAGGCTGGAAACTGTCAATGAAGATCAAGTTATTCTGCAGAATGTCCATTCAATATACAAATAAATCCCCTTATAACCACATATACTTCTCCCAGTTGTCCTTCTGCTATTATTGTGCACATTTTGTAATACAGAGGCTGAAACCTCAGCTAAGCAAATCCTAAATGACAAATTGTTTTGGTTTGGGTGGTGATCAGGCTGAGAAATTAATGAGCTAGAAAGACGAGAATCATAAGAATGATGTTAATTGGCATGGTTCAAAGAGTTTGATAAGGAGTGAAATGGCTAATATAAGAAGAATCTTTGCAATATAAATTACATATGGAAATTTGGGATAGGCTAAGAGGGGACACATGATGAGAAGAATGTTTGCGATTGGCTGAAGGGAGCAAGAAGAAGGGTAGACATGTTGCTTGGACAGGAAGTGTTTTCATACAAGTTACAAGAAGTCAGGCTAGCCACAATGCAGTCACTGGACTTGGTCTTATATAAGTGAAAAAAATTCAGAGATGTAATGCTGAGGCTGAAACCACAGTTAAGCAAATCCTAAACAATAAATTATTTTTGTCTGGATGAATTGGATTCAGGAATGGCATCATTGTTGATTAATTAAAGGATAAGTGTTTGTGCTGTATGAATGGGTTCAGTACTGTTTTGAGTTTCTATCGGAAGTCCATTGCTTACAGAAAAAAGTGTAATAAGGTTTGGTACTGGATCATAGAAAACGAATTTCGAATACATGGTATATACCAAAAGTAGTAGGACTGATTTTTTTTTTAATTATTGAAGATATCTTTACAATTCCTTAATCCTCTTCGAAATAGCACCCTTAGGGTGCGTTTATGTTGGAGCTGCGATAAACGATGAGAGCGACGATAAACGCGGCGACAAGAGCGGCGCTCAATTTCTTTCTTCGTGTAGTGTTTATATTGGAGCTGCGATACTAGCGTAGAATCGTGTTTTATATTGCGCGCAATTGTCAACCGGCCAGACATGTAGAAGAAATCTAGCTTATTTCTTTCGTATAGGAGTTGTACTGCAACAGTTTTAGAAGTGTAAGAGAAATAATTATGAAAAATACTTCAACTACTTAATATGACGATTCCAGAGGAACAGGATTTCGTAAAAAAAAAAAAAAAAAAAAAAAGTAGCCGAAGATTGTTACAATATTTCTAATTTTCCGAATTGCGTGGGCGCTGTCGACGGAAAATACTTAAGAGTTACTTGTTCTGCACACTCTGGCTTCATGTTCCACAATTACAAGATTTTTTTCCTATTGTCATTGCTAATTATAAATTTATAGACATTGAAGCTGGAGGTAATGGTAAACAGAGTGACGGTGGAACAGTTAGATCTGCAGTTCTGTATGTATCTTTAACAGATGGAAGACAGAATATTCCAAATCGTTCTGCCAAATTCTGAAATCACTGAACCTCGTGTTTTTTATAGGTGACGAGGCTTATTCATTTTTAAATAATTTATTAGATCCTTATGGGCAATATTTAGATGCAGGTAGATGATACCTCAATGCTAGGTTATCGTGAACATGAGGAACCGTCAAATGTGCCTTATTTATTCTAAATGGAGAATTTTAGCCACAACAATAGATACTTCTGTAGTCGTAACTGACAATATAAAGAAGACCATTTGTTTGCTCCATAATATTATTGACTGAAAAGGTATTGAATTTCGAAGAAACTAACACTTAAATTCCTAAGAATTTGACACCAATATTGGAAGGCCAAACCGATCTGCAAAAATACTGGCATCTTTTATAAAATCTGCTTTTGTTACAATTCAAAATAAATTAATACGAATTTCTACATATTATGCATTGAATTTGATATTTATAATTTAAATTACTTTTAATAGAAAAATATTTTTTCAGTAAATTATGTACAATTTCTTTTTGGCTGTATCAATATTTTATTTTTTTACTTTAATCTTCAGTTTGTAGTGTTCACACATTAAAATGAGTTTAAATTACGGAAATCGCACTAATTAAAAACGTTTAGAATTGTTTGTTTTATTATATTTAGTGGCCATTTCATCCTACAATTTGTCTAGAACGAATCTGTTATGGTGATTTTTGTATTTACTGTACCACAAAAGGGATCTACTAAAAACTTCACCGATCAAATGGTCGCAGCCACCCTCGATAATAGCGAAGAAAATGCTCGCAGCGATTAGCGCCGCTCTCATCGCTGCTCTGGTACTATGCGTTGCTCTGCGCGCTGCTCCAGTATAAACACCTCCATTGTTAACAATGTTTCACTTTTCTTCGCTTCGCTAGTATCGTCGCTCTCATCGTTTATCGCAGCTCCAACATAAACGCACCCTTAGGCAGCTACACACCAAAAATTACGCTGCTGACATTGGCCGTACGCCTTCTGGAAGTCAGTTTCGGGGACGCTGTTGAGAGCCCTCGTCGATGCTGCTTTAACGTCCTGCATTGAGTCAAAATGCTGTTCCTTCAGCTGCTTTTTCATCTGTGTGAGTAAGAAAAGTCATATAGAGCCAAATCAGGACTGTAGGTGGGGTGCAGCAACGCGGAAATGACGATTCGGGGCCAACAATTGCCTCATGACGGCGCGCCTTGGCACGGCGCATTGTCGTGATGCAGAGTCCAGTTGGCGGAGATGACTGGTCGGGGACGCGATTCACTCGGTCTCGCAGGCGGGCTGACACTTGCACGTAAAAGTTCGAACTGACAGTGTCCCCAGGGAAAACGAACTCCTTATGAATCACCCCACGATGGTCAGAAAATACGATCAGCATTGTCTTGATCTTTGATTTGCTCATGCGGGCCTTCGTTGGACGGGAGGACGTGGAAGGAAACTGTTGGCCCGATTCGGCGTCGCAACGTCCTGCATCCCACCTACAGTCCCAATCTGGCTCCAACTGACTTTTTTTTTTATTCCCACGGATGAAAAAGCAGCTGAAGGAACAGCGGTTTGACTAAATCCAGGACGTTCAAGCAGCATCGACGAGGTCTCTCAACAGCGTCCCAGAATCTGACTTCCAGAAGGCGTACGGCCAATGACAGCAGCGTAATTTTTGGTGTGTAGCTGCCTAAGGGTGCTATTTCGAAGAGGATTAAGGAATTGTAAAGATTTCTTCAATAAATAAAAAATTAAAAATCAGTCCTACTACTTTTGGTATAGACCTGTATATGAAGCAGATAATTGAGGACGTGGGTTGTAGGGGGTATGTAGAAATGAAGAGGTTAGCACAGGATAGGAAGGGATGGAGGATTGAATCAAACCAGTCGAATGACTGATGACAGCAAAAAAAAAAAAAAGGTACTGATTTCAGTTGTTTTATATCTGTTATCTTATATTGGTTACACATTCCCTCATACTACATATTTCCTGTAACCACCGCACAGAATTCTATTTTTTTTTTTTTTTTTGCTTTTTTCATTCCTTTAGATTTTTTAAATATATGTATATTCTGTTAAGAAGAAGTGATTTTAATTGTACTGTTAAGTTTACCACTGATCTGGTGATAACATTAACAAATGGATAAATATTTCCTGAAATGTTCTTAGAAAGTGTTTGTTTGCAGGTCCAGCCATAATATTAGATAGTAGAAGAATTTGACGGGTGAAAACATAATTTTATAAATAATTTTTCACTCATATTGCTATAAACATTAGGCTC
>JARYHS010001765.1:0-18827 GCA_031002005.1 Vandiemenella viatica | reverse complement strand
TCCGCTTCACTTTAACATATAGGCTTTCCTGCCACACTTACATTGACACGACCCAACCGGTTTCACTTTTCCCCGGTAATAGTCATTCTCATAATTCTTAAATTCACCAATTATTATTTAACTAGTATTTGCCTAGCACCCTCTTTCGAAATTTCATATCCCGCTCAGTAGCATCTGGATGTTTCTTAACATTAATATCTGCCTTCTAGATTTAATTCTAAACTCACCTGGAGAACTCGTTTCAATCTGTTCATAAACACCGCCGCTGCTATGGCCTCTGAAAATATTTTTGTCTCACTTAAAGATATATCTGGCAGAAAACGTGCCTTTACAAGCAATAAAGCAACCCCGCTTAACTCACCATTATAACTCCGCTCACCCGCGTCTCCAAATCCAAGATCCTCGCGTTCAATGTCTGATAACTGTTGAAGATTTAGTCGCTGCCATAGTTACAATAAAAATTGAGGTCCACTCACCCCTAATGTCTTGTTCTCGTCGCCGTCGTCGCCGCCACCACCGTCGCTGTCGACGTCTGAAGACCGTGCCATGGCTCCTGCAGCAACGTGTTGACTCGCGCCGCCGCGATCCGCTCCGCGTGTTGATCCGCGCTATGCTCCGCCGTCGCTCGTGCGTTGAACCCGCCGTCCGATGTCTCCAGCCGCGTGCTGACGCCGCGCCTCCCGCGTTCATCTTCCAAGCCATGTGTTGATCCAGCCACCTGTCTTCCTGCCACCCCCCGTCTTCCTCTTCAGACGGTGATCGTTTTCTTCTTGCTAATTCGTCAGACTCTATCCACACTGATGTTCCAAAACATCGGTACTACGCCGAAATCCCACGATGACGCCACTTTGTCAGGGGCTGATTGGCCAAGGCTAGTGGGCGTGTGTGTGGATAGGTGTGCTGACGAACTAACCTTAGGGAATTACAGTTCTGCTCGAAGCGTCTCTTCTGTTCTTCTGGCAGCACCACTAGAATCTTACCTTGGACTGTTTGGGCTAATGTTTGACACCACTGTGGTTTGACGGCCACAGACCGAAGGTTAGAAATTGATATAAGTTCTTGCTACATGAAATAATGCGAGACTTGCAATGGAACAGTTTATTGGCTTCTAACACGGAGTAGTACAGTTTATAGCGTGCCGCAAAGTGGATTCCAACTATCACCAACTTATCTAAGCCCGAACTGTAATAGTTAATTGTTAGGCAGATGGTCGCCCCGGATACGAGATGCATGGGAGGGTGGCAGGCTCCTAACAGGTGGCTATCAAAGTATGCTCGACTACTCTCGCCGACTGCCCGACAGTAAAGACACTACTTCATCGCTTGTACTTCCCAAGCCACCTCGGCTGACCTACAATTACGAAGGGGACTGCACTCTAAGGTGCTGACTGCAAGCGTGCAGATTCCTGTCTGGTCAATGCTCGACCGCGCTCAGCATTGTCAATGATCGCCGATTGCCAGTAGCTCGACGACTGAATATTCCTATAATTCCCCAAATAGTAATGGTCTTCAAAATGACCTCTTACAGTATTTTCGAGATACACTAGAACTCCAATTATCCGAATCAATTGGACCGGACCCCATTCGGATAGTAAAAAATTCGGAGAATTTTATTTTTTCCAAAAAAGGGTCTATTTTAATTAATTATTGTATGTTGAAAATTCCTTTTCCAAGAGATTTTTGGTGCTTTTGCACTTCTGGGATGAAAATTTCGTTGTACCACTCTGTAAAAAATGCTGCAGTCATCCGAACTTTGGGTTGGTTTTTATAAAAGAGAGGAAGCTTTTTTGCAGTACGTTTACATCTTAATTAAAAAAGCGATTTGGATAATAGGCGATTCAGATAATCGGAGTTTGGATAATTGGAGTTTTACTGTATTGATTTTTAAATATTTTTTTTAAACATGAGACTTTGTTTAGTTTATTCCATGTCATTTCTGCAAATGGTTCCTTTTTTAATTTATTTAAAGATATTTGAATCATCTAAAACAATGTTCTTTTTTACTTAAAACGTTAAAAAAAAACTTAAAAAATCTTAAATGGTGTAAATTTTTATACTTCTTTTAAAATGATTGTTTTGTAGTAGTTCAATGTGCCAAAGAGACCGTTGTACATAAAACATGTAGTAAAAAATGATTATAGAAAAGATTTTTTAATAGAACAATTTTAGATGAGTCAAACTTCTTTGAGTAAATAAAAAGAAAAATAACAGGGTTCGAAAAATTCTTAATTTGTAGAAATAGCATGGAATAAACTGAACAAATTCACATGTTTCGAAAAAAATTAAAGAATCTAAATCTCGAAAATAGTGAGACTTTCACTAAAATAAAATTTTGTCATCATGTTGTTGCAGGATTATTCTTTCATTCTGGAGACCCTGTATATGCAAACGTTTCGTCACGACTATTCTTGATGGCCGGAAATGCCATCAGCTTTAAGTACTTTACACGAAACGTAACAAATGATTCTGATTTTCGGGTAGATTTTGATACATGTCACAATCTCCGGATTATTAACCGCGGGTGTCGATTCTTCAATACGCGACATCAGCTAAAATCCGCACTATCGCACGATACACCAGCACGAACGTCATTAAGGCTGGTGTTTAGTGAGGGATTTGTTGCCTGATGGGTTACGTGCCAGCGTATCCACATAACGGATTTCAGAGACTTAAGAGTAGAGGCAATCAGCGATCATGTTTAATGACAGTTAGCGGCATGGAGGAAGGAAAATATCCTCCATGGTTAGCGGCTACAAAGATATGAGCTCGAAGACATGTCACTCCAAATATTCTGCGTCGTATTAACATTAACGATTGTTTTTGAGGAATGTTAATGTAGTGGATTGTGGTGGACGTTGAAGTATTCGTACCTTCTTCTTCAACAAGAAGATTTATGCCACACTCCAACGTCTTCTTGTTACACTTCCACTTTATTAGCCAAAGAATAATGCTATTAAACCACTCATTTGCAGTTGACTAAGTACAATCTTTGGACATAGTTAAGTTGGACCTGGATGAGAGAAAAAAATTTACGTTAGATAAAATACCTTTAATTCATGGTTTTAGCATAGCTATCAACACTGAAGCTGTCTTAATAGCGCCATGGTCGTTACTTTTAGACAAAAGACCTGTTGGCTTAAGTTCATGATAGACTTAACAAATTATTCAGTTTTACCATACATATATTTTAGACCAATTCTTCAGAATTAATATGAGAAGTATTTTCATTTTCTTCTCATAGTGAATTTGGGGCATGTGACTGCTAACTGATTTGTTTTGAGAGGTTCCGATTTATTCATTGTTGAATTTTTATTTTTTTGTTTTTATCATTTTTATTTCGATGCTATTACCTCATATTTAGCACCGCAACTAAAATAAAACGGCAATCTGTTGTAGTTTCTATTTTTTAGTTGAAAATGTGGATGGAGATGTATTTCCTGGAATGGTCCCAGGAATACGACATTTTATCAATGTGCAGCAGCTTGAAACGCTGCGATGTTACATTACTTGAGACGTCTTTGTTCTATGTTGCAGGTGATCAAGATGCTGGTGATCGTGGTTGCGCTTTTCGCCCTCTGCTGGCTCCCCCTACAAACGTACAATCTGCTGCAGGACATGTACCCGCAGATCAATGGGTCAGTATACAACACCGCTTAGCGTGACCTATAGCACTCACTATACTAAGGATTGTATGTTGTCACACGTACAAGCAAGCAAACTGAAAGAAAAAAAAAATGGCAATCATTGGGGACAACCGACAGAAGTGAAAACTTATGAAATAATAAGTTTTTTTTAATTTTCAAATTAATTGTGTTATCTAAAATTAAAACTTCATAGTTTGTAAATTAAAATCAATCATTTTCCATTTCAATAAACATATTTTCAACCTGAAATTTTTATGCTATATGCTAATAAAATCTAAATTTGAAATAAAAGTCAATTTGCATGTTTAGGTTTGAATTAAAAAGTTAAATGATTTTTTTTTCAAATTTTTCAATCAAATTTCGATAATAGAAGCTAATATTTAATTTTGCAGTAGTAATCATATATTCAAAAATTCAACAATACACATAAATCTAAAATTTTATAGAATTTTTGAATTTCAAATCCGCATCAAAAATATTATAGAACAACTAGAAATCTGTTATACCATGCTTGTAAGGTAACTAAATCCACTATGAAATATCATTGCATGATGTATTGCTGAGGTTGAATATTTATTTAAAAAAAAAAAAAAAAAAAAAAACAGCTGACTCCGTGATTTGACCGGGGACTATCCTTTGCGTTCTCGCCTCGCATTCGGGAGGACGGCGGTTCGAATCCCCTTCCGGGTATCCAGATTTGGGTTTTCCATGGTTTCCCCAAATCACTCCAGGCAAATGCCGGGATGCTTCCTTCAAAGGCCATGGCCGAATTCCTTCCCATTCCTTGCCCATCCTTACCCCCATCCTTTCCCGTCTCTAAAGACCTCGATGTTAAAAAGAGACGTAAAGCAGTTACAAAAAAAAAGACTATCCTTTACCTGTGTTCCAGATCGCTATCCACTATCATACTAATGGCTACTGATGAGCTGTTAACATTATCATGTCGGTGACGCGAACACTTAAGATATTATCCACCTAAAAATCGCCCAACGTGCCTAAGAAGTTTCACTTAAAAATCTAACTTAGTATTCAACCCAAAGGTTAGGTCGAATCTTCCAGAAGGAGATGTACCGAGCTATTTTGTCAGAGGCTAGAAGGTCAATTCATTTCCTCAGAAGTCTACAGTTTAACGTGGAGGTCTACAGTTTAACCACGGAACGTCCCGCCGTTACTCATATAGTGAAATACAACTCCTAAAATTCCCTGCCCAACACGGCATTTGAAACCGTGAGAGGAGAGACAAACTTTAAGATAACAAATGTATCCTCCTTAAACGCTGATCTAACAGACCGCCTTGTTTTGAAGTATACATGTGCTAAGTACTTTCAAAATCGGTTAAAAACTGTGGATTTGTACAAGATCATTGAAAAAAATTGAGGGGTGTTTAGGAGAATAGGTGGTGTTTTATTTTTTTATTTTTTGCCAAAACTTTCCCAGGCACTCACATAATAACTCACCATACTTTCATCGCGATCGGATAAATGGTATAGCACCGCATAGAAGACCAAAAACCCAACAAACAAACACTTTTACATATTAGATACCATATAATCTATGCTATCACAGCTGTCAAAGCGCAACACCACATATTTACAGTACAAATATACTAGTATGATGGAGACGCGAACTTATAATATTTTACCCATCCAAAAAGTATCCATTGCGTGTATCAAGTGAGCAACACGTCATAGCAGCCAGTGACGAGAACTGATATATTTTACTCCCATCAAAAATCGCCCAGCGCACGTATAGAAGTTTTTACTTTAAAGAAATTGTAACGTATGGTAGAACTGTGTCTTTCCCTTTGCAAGGATGCTCCAGTAGTATTTATACGGAACATTGTTCCTACGATCATATGCCAAGTCTTCTCGTTACTCACTCTTGTGTCACCGTCTCTGCTGAACATTTTTATGAATATAATTATTTTCTCTTAGTAAACAGTAATGTAAATGTGATAACAATAGTAAGTCGTAAAGACAATTACCTAGGTGAACAGAAACCGACATGTATCAAACCGCAAACAATTGTAACACACTTAAAATATTAGTATTTACGAATGGACCATATCGGTTCAAGGAAAACCTTCATTCTAATGATGGCCTGTAGTTAAGAATTTCTCCTCTGGAAAGTTAGAACCAGGTATTGTCAGTCCTGGAGCATTGGCAGGAGCTTAAGTGCTGCAATCTGTCTGTGATTCATGTAACTTATCTTTTCTAGATAGGTGTATTTTTGTTTGGGATTTTGTAGTTATAAGACGTGGAGACTTGGGACGTCTCAGCATTCCCCTAACTTCAGAAAAGAGCCTCCAAAGACAATCAGAACGGCGGTACAGGGGTTCAGGATTCGTAATTGATTCCACGATCCAGTGTGGCGGTACTTAAAAGCGTGCAGCCACAGTTGCGAGTAACATTTAATATATATTTTGAAGTTGGTTAGTCAGTTAGTTCTTTTTTTTTTTCGGCAACATGAAATGTTATCTTAAAATCTATTGTCCTTTCTTCTGTCAATTATCCCATAGTTTGTTCTATACTCAAATAAATCTCCTTGTAATACAGACACAATATCAGCGACCGAGATAAAGGAGAGTGCTTGTATTCAAATACCCCGTCGTGAGATAGTCTTCTGTTCATGCAGTTCATCTAGACGATTTTTCTCTTTCATTGTCTGTATATTAAGAATAATTTAAGGAGATTTTTTTTATGGAGAAAAAAGTATGGAGACTTATCTCTAACAGCACTTCAATACTATACGTTAGATAACGGTAATCTGGACAAAGTAATCAAGTTGATCTTTTTGTTTATTCTGAGAGGAAGTGCCGTTTAGTAATATCCTTGCTTGGTGGGTACAAACTAATATGCAAGTCGTCTAGTCATTGTTTTACTTCGGTTATTTAATTAACACGAGTAACATCTACGTCATAGATAATGGATAATTTTAGGCTCAGTTCCTAGAGCAATAGTGGAGGAGGGAGGGAGCAACTGCTGAAAGTAGTTTGCGCCGATAGGCTGTAAATTTGCTTGGATGCGAATACGCTGACCCAGATTTCATTTTTTTGAAAAAAAACTTCTGTAGGGTGTTATCCGATGTTTGGAAGAGGTAAATTTATGAGTTCGCGACATCCCGTCACCGACATTCAGTGAAGCGTTGCGCGTTTCATATGCGCGTTGAACGCATTATGGATGGGTAATATCTTAGGAGTTCTCGTCACCAACATGCTAATGACATAGATCTAAGTAGACGCGTTGCGTTTCGACAGCAGTGAAAGTATGGAATATACTTCTATCTAATATATAAAATGTATATTTTTTAAATTTTTTTCCAATGTTCTTCATACAAACACACAGCTTTATCCCGTTTTGACTTAACTGTGCATACGTATAATTTAAAACATTTACTGCAACAGTGACATAACTCAAAAACGTCAATTTCGTAGATGGACCAATTGAAATGTCTTGTGTGAAACAATTCACTAGAGACCGAGAGTGGTGGTACCGAGCTGGGCGGTGTAACGGATAGCGTTCTCGCCTCGCATTCGGGAGGACGGCGGTTCGAATACCCGTCCGGGCATCCAGATTTGGGTTTTCCATGGTTTCCCAAATCACTCCAGGCAAATGCCAGGATGCTTCCTTCAAAAGGCCATGGCCGAATTCCTTCCCATTCCTTGCCCCCATCCTTGCCCCCCATCCTTGCCCCCATCCTTTCCCGTCTCTAAAGACCTCAATGTTAAAAAGAGACGTAAAGCAGTTACAAAAAAAAAAAAAAAAAAAAAAAAAAGAGAAGAGTGGTGGTGTAACGGTTTAGCGTTCTGGCCTCGCATTCTGGACGGCGGTTCGAATCCCCATCCGGGCATCCAGATTTGGGTTTTCATGGTTTCCCGAATCACTCCAGGCAAATGCCGCGATGCTTCCTTCAAAAGGCCATGGCTAAATTCCTTCCTATTCTTTGTCCCTCATCCTTTCCCGCTCTAAAGTCCTCGCTATTACGAGACGTTAAGTAGTTTTGTTGTTGTTGTGTTTTTTTTTTAACTTTCACTAGAAAAAATATATAAAAGAAGGGAAAATTTATAGTATCAGTAGCAGTATTTTCAAGAATGGTCCATCCTAAGATTATAACTTAAGACAGCTCGTTCTTTTAGTTATGTCATTGTTGCAGCAAATGAGCGAAATGTAAAATCATTGTTTACGTTTGATTTACAAAACCAAAACCATCTCCTTTCTTCCCCCTCCTTACTTTAATTTTTGTCAACGAACATCGATTTTGATTGTATTAGGCACCCGGATACTTCAAAGAACGGCGGAGGCGGTCTGGTAGTTCAACAGAATGGGCAGCCAATAGAACTCTGTCACCAGGTCATTACTACCACACGGAATTATTATTATTTAGTGTATATGTGGCTATAAGTATGACGTCTTGCGCGTATGATATTCATAGTTTTAAATTTTCACTTCTGTTGGCAATCCTCAATGCGATATTTTAAAAATAATTCCTAGATCTCCAAAGCAGGCTTCACCACATCAGTTTCTTAAAACAAAAAAACTAATAACTGTAAAGGTAAAATTTTAGGAGATAGGAACATTAAAAAAACCCTGAACATGTAACTGTATCATTACCGATCGAAAGGGTTTCTTAGAAACAATACCCAGTAATGCTTCTGCTGAAGTAAATAGTGATACTTACAGAATAATTTGTTGTTCAGCTTTAAATCTGAAGCTGCCTTGACAGAGAAACGTGAAGTCTGTCTCGCCAGCACTCTCTGTAGCGGGCAGCAGATTATGCACAGCTTGGAAGCCTTCCTCGCAGATCCCCCTAGGTGACCACTTGTCCAGGGCGTAACGTGACTGAACTGCGCCAGACGCGATTGGTGTCTACTGCGGACCTAAAGTGACGAACACTGTAAAGGAGGAAAGCTCGTGACTCTGTACGGGTATAGGTTCCAAGCGAGCAGGAGATACGCCTAGAGTAAGCGACACTTCGTCTCAGTGCATGGATCAAGCAAAGAGGTTTAGGGGCTCACTTTCTAACAGTTTCAAAGAGGAGCAGAAAGGAGTATTGTTTCGACAACGGTAACAGGAACTAGTTGAGGCGGAAGGAAACGAATAAAATGAGAAGCGTTGAGTATCAATATGCATCTATGGATTCTTGCCTGTGATGCCTGACACCGGTGATAGTCACACTAAGCTGAATGATACAAAGACAGTCATGTTAGCGTCTTTAATTCCAATCTCAAATGTTATTTTACATTTGGCGATGACTGTCATAATTATGTGTTTGTACGATGACTGTTTCGGAAGGGAGGGGGAAGAATGTCCGATTCTAGCTCTTGCGAAAGACATCAATCTGTTCGTTACTGACGGAAGTGGATCATCATTAAACCTGTCAAACTAGTATTTATCCTAAGCGTCTGATTCATGAATTGACTATTATACATTGTCGATCAGTACTCTCGTGCTATCTAAAAAGGTTATTTAAAATTTCTTCCAGCATCTGGATTCGAACCAGCTATCCCCATGCTGATCGCTGACATTGGCATCTGTGATCTTAAGGATCTGCAGAAAACAGGCCAGATATTTATCACGTGAATGTGCACCTTCTTGATGTGGAACCGAAACCATAAGAAAAGCAGTTTTTTTTTTTTTTTTTTTTTTTTTTTTTTTTTTTTTTTGTAACTGCTTTACGTCTCTTTTTAACATCGAGGTCTTTAGAGACGGGAAAGGATGGGGGGCAATGATGGGGCAAGGAATGGGAAGGAATTCGGCCATGGCCTTTTTAAGGAAGCATCCCGGCATTTGCCTGGAGTGATTTGGGGAAACCATGGAAAACCCAAATCTGGATGCCCGGAAGGGGATTCGAACCGCCGTCCTCCCGAATGCGAAGCGAGAAACGCTAACCGTTACACCGCCCCGCTCGGTAAAAGCAGTTGTTGATATCAGCTTAATATTTTCAAAGCTGAGTTCTCACGAAAATAATTTTCAGCGCCGTCCACATATTTTTATGTAAAATAAGCATAACTTTTCCATGTTCAAGGTCGAGTTCGTTAGAAAAAGATAATTACAGTAGTGAATTCTGCTTTAACTGATTATTTACTAGAAAGCTTTTACAGGCGAAGAAGTAACACAGAAAACTCTTTTTAGATCACAGTTAGAGTGCAGTAAAGGCATACGGGTAACAGAGACTATGGTAGTATGAGAAGTTTTGGAAGTAGGTCTACGTGTTTTCTTCTTTTCAGCCATTACATAGATCCGCATTTCTTGCTCCAAAGTTTACCTGATGGAAACCAACAACCGTAGGAGACATCTGATTCGATCTTCTGGTTCTAAAGGTAAAGGTTAAAGGGTACCTAGAGCTTCTGTCGCTTCCCGCTAGGTTCGCGCAGATAGAGCTCTTCATTCCCATTACCCTTTACGGAACTGGAAGGATGTGAAGGGCTCAGCTCCACGCTCCGGTCGTTCTTACCGTTGAATATCCTCCACAGTACTCATTAAATAGCAGGCTGAGGGTTCTTGGGGAGCAGTTTGGAACATCAGTTTCGAATAAAAATCTTCAGCTTCATTGGGCATCTAATCCTGGTTTTACTTTTTGTAAATGTTTCGTCAGTATACTGTGACCGAAAGTTTATAATAGTACAACATTTTTACTTAAACTGCGATGGAAAATCTTCACTGACCGGTATTCATAATTTTATTCATGAAAGACATTGCTCTTCGTATTGTGTTTCAGAGGACCTCCTAGCTTCTTATCAATTTGCAGTATGTACTTAGCACTGAATTATGATTGTAATGAAGTATTTCTTACACTCACCTAATTATGCCAGTAAGACGAAATTGTTAAGAACAGGGCGAGAATTGCAGTTTTAAATATTCCTATTAAATTCTTGCTATTGCTGAACGGTATAGAAGGAGGAAAATACAAGATTAGAGAAGGGAGAATTTTTCTATTAATATTGTAATGAGGGAGATGTTATTTCATGAAATGATTAACAAACAGGTTTTTCACTTGCCATAAGTCATCGCCCGAATATTTGTTGGTCTAATATTTGTCCTGACTTTTATTACACCACTAATTTTCAAAGAGTGTATGTAATAATTTTCATATAGGTTTGTACTACCACTGTGGGGGAAAGTGCAGATGGGCTGAGCTGCAACTGTTCCAAGAAGTATTTACGTAGTAATTTCTGGCTCCCTTCCTTCTTCGGTGTCTAAGAGGTGCTGATGTCACTTCTGCTCTACTTCACGCTATATCTGCAGCCTATTGGTCACTGGGAAGTCTCTATACAGGACGCACCCTCGGTACCTATGGCACATCGTCAATAGTTAGAGGCTTCGACTAATGTATTAGTAGTTCTTCGCTACCGTATTTAGGTTCTTGCTAGCAAACTAATTTCTTATTCTGCTCTGGCGCCAGATATTTAAGAATATAGATGAAATCAAATCATTACACAGCTTTTTGTAGGCAGATAACACATGTTATAAGTTTCTTATTTGAATAAGGAAAGAAGAAAATTGGTAAAAATAATGTAAAAAAAAATATAGAAATGAAAGATACACTGACGAGCCAAAACATTATACCACCTGCTTAATAGCGTATTGGCGAGGACGCCGGTTCGAATCCCCTTCCGGACATCCAGATTGGGTTTTCCATGGTTTCCCCAAATAACTCCATGTGAATGCGGAAAGACTTCCTTCAAAATTCCATGGCCGAATTCCTTCCAGTTCCTTGTCCCCAGTCCCATCCCACCCCTGATTACCTCGACGTCGACGAGGCGTAAAGCCATAAGTAAAAAAAGAAAAAAAAATACCTTTCGAACACAATTTGACAAGTCTTTGGTAGGTTTCCGGTGGTATCTAGCACTAGATGTCTGCGCACTGGTCACACAATTCCCTTAAATTACGGGCCGTTGGTTTGTGCGCACGAATCTGGCGCTCACTAGTGTCCCAGATATGTTGTATCCGATTGAGATCAAGTGACTTTGGTAGCCAGTACATCAACGTTAGTTCGCTATCATGATCCTCAATCCACTGTATCACGATTCTCACCTTATGGTACGGACAGTTCCTGCTGCAAGATGCCATCGCCGTCTTGGAAGACATGAAATACGAAAGCATGAAGATGGTCCGCAATGATAGGTGTGGTAGTTGCTTCTATCACTATAACAGGTCTCATGGAGGACCAGGTGAATATCTCCCATAGCAAAATACTACCTCCATTGGCCTTCATCAGTGGCGGGGTATGTTCAGCAACCGTTCTCCTGGAGGAAGACCATCGATCTGGTGTAACAAGAAAAGAGATTCATCACACCAAGCAACACGCTTTCAGTGACACCCGGTTCTACCTCGATCATTTAGTGCCTTCTACTGTCGTAATTTTTATGTAATTGGGTTAACATGTGAACACGCTAGGGCAATTCTCTGCGAAGCCGCCCCATTTTCAACAATGTGTGCTGTACCAGGTGCTCTGAAACACTTGTGCCTGCATCAACGTTACACCCTGCTGTTTGATGTGCCACAGATCGCCACTAATCTGCTTTACAGAGCGGGAAAGCCTCCGAACTCCACACTCTATGGTCAGGCGTGGACGTTTACCACCTTGTCGCCTACTTGTGGTTTCACCGTCCTTTATCGCCTTTCATTAGATGCTCATTATAGTAGCACGCGAACAGCTGACCACGAATTAACATTACAATTACATGTGATGTTTATGCGTAAATCTGGTCCCCCCCCCCCCCCTGTGGTGAGATTTGGTGAGATCTGATGGGATCTCTTCCTCCTCCCTAATGTGAGATCGACCTCATGATTTTGTAGATTTTGTTTTAGTTCTACTGTTGTTTGAAGAGCGGTAATCTGAAATAAAAAGTTGTCGTGAGATTTCCGCCAAAACCTTTCCCCCTTGGTGAAATTTGGTGAGATTACTGCGGATCCCCCCCCACCCCCACCCCCTTCTCTTTCAAGTCACGTAAATAATAAACACATCCTTTAGGCATTTACCACACGTATCTTCGCTAGAATGACTATACATTCGTCTCTGTACCGCTTATATACTTTCTCTACGGCCTGACATACCGATAACGTAACCAGACACCCCCTTTCGGCATTTAACACACGTATCGTCACTAGAATGACTATACATTCGTCTCTGTACCGCTTATATACTTTCTCTACGGCATGACATACCGATAACGTAACCAGACACCCCCTTTCGGCATTTAACACACGTATCGTCACTAGAATGACTATACATTCGTCTCTGTACCGCTTATATACTTTCTCTACGGCATGACATACCGATAACCTAACCAGATACCCCCTTTCGGCATTTAACACACGTATCGTCACTAGAATGAATATACATTCGTCTCTGTACCGCTTATATACTTTCTCTACGGCATGACATACCGATAACGTAACCAGATACCCACTTTCGGCATTCAACACACGTATCGTCACTAGAATGACTATACATTCGTCCCTGTACCGCTTTTTTACTTTCTCTACGGCATGACATACCAATAACGTCACCAGACGGGCAGCGATTATAATGTTTTGAGTCATCAGTGTATGAGCATGAAGGAACAATGAAAGATATGAAGGTAGGAAGGAAAAACTTAATAAAGAAAGAAGCAAAGACAAAGAGAAAATATAAGACGTAAATAAAGAAAAAAGGAAAAAGTACTGAGGAAGAAGAATGAAGAAAGCAGCTTCAAATTGTCGCAGTTGCGTTTATCAAAATAAAGTGTTTTTAAAATATATGTGATTAATGTACAACGGACTATTGATAGGTGAAGGTAAGTGTCTCTTGCCCAGGATGGACTCGAAACTGCGATCCTTTCAACGAGGTGTCGGACGCGTTTCACACTGAGCTGGTGCAACTCACTAAGCTGCCAGTGGCAGTGAACGTGACAGTAGGAAGTAAATTTTATCTGCGTAAATATGCTGCTTTTGGTGAGATTCGCAAGTGACGGCTGACTGGTGAACTGAAAACAGCGAAATGCTAGTAGCGACAAAGCGGCCGATCGTCCCAGCTGATTGATGGACACGTGTGAGCCTTGCAATGTAGCGTATAGCTCTGACACCGCAGGTCGGGCGGTCCTACTACGCTACGATCTCGTGACAGGTTTTCAATTCGCCTTCGCGCTCAAATTAATGCTGGTGGTTGAGACCTACAGCTAAACATGGGACATCGAACCACAGAGCGTCAGGGAAACAAAACAAAGCCCGCGCAACAGTTTCCTGGATGGGTCCCTGAATTTTTGATGCAATTGCTTATTATAAACCATTGTAGATAAACAATAATTCAGATACTAATGTATACTTTGTAATAAGTAGTTGATTACGGCGGTTTTTGTTCCGCGATTGCAATGCCGAAGAGTAGTGTATAGAACTGTAACAAACTGTATGTATTCGTTACTGAGTAACGAGTTACTTCGCCTGACTCGAAGTGCCGAAACGTTACTTACAAAATTCATTTCGTTATTGGCATTTGTCGTATGGATGTGAGTTTTGATTCGATAAACCAACAAATAGGCCGCATCATGTGAGAACTGGAATGGTTGACCCAGCGACTAAATGAACTTAAATGAGAGAATGAACATTTGAACATCGTGAGTCGCGTATTAGTGGGAACTTTCATTTGAATTCGTTTCGTTACAAAGATGTTGTGCGTACATTATTTTAATATAATTAATATTACTGTTAATTGATATTTATAACTAATTAAGTAACTTTGATAATATAAAGAGTATTTTGTAGTTTTGCTTTTGTTTTACATTAAATTGTTACAAAGTATTATTTGTAAATAGAAAATTTAGATAAATAATTTGAGATGGTTATTGCTGTTTTATTGATAGTGAGATTTTTATTAATTTCAACATTTATGAAATGTGTTTATTCTAAAATGCGATATTCTAACTTCTATTTTATTTTACAGTGCAAATTTACCTAAACTTACTTTAATAAATAAACGATTTACTTAAACTTTACAAAGAAGTCATTCCGTATTCTGTACGCTTTATGTAGTGCTCGATTTGTGTCAAAATTAACGAGTAATGAAACTACACGATTTTTTTGATTTTTTTAACTGCTTATCTTCTCTTAACAGCGAGGTCTTTAGAGACGGGAAACTACACGAGAGTAACAAGTAACGAACTATACGCCAATAATGAAGTGTCGATTGTGTCAAAAGTAACGATAATGAAATTATACGAGAGTAACGAGTAACGAAACTATACGACAATAATGAAATGTCGATTGTGTCAAAAGTAACGAGTAATGAAATTATACGAGAGTAAACGAGTAACGAAACTATACGACAATAATGAAGTGTCGATGTGTCAAAAGTAACGAGTAATGAATTATATCGAGAGTAACGAGTAACGAAACTATACGACAATAATGAAATGTCGATTGTGTCAAAAGTAACGGAGTAATGAAATTATACGAGAGTAACGAGTAACGAAACTATACGACAGTAATGAAGTCGTCCCGTTCGCGGTGCGACTGAATGTAATGCTTCATACTAGCACTCGATTGTACGAAAGTTATGAGAAACGATACTATAGTACGAATACTGATTAGTTTAGTAACGAATGCAATATATACGGGTACACAATTTCTCGGTACTTTTACGGCTCTACTAGGGTGAAAACAGTTGTAGCTGTACTTTTTCGTATGCTGATTGCTTTGGATTTTAGGGAAATTTCAATATTCGTTTGAAACCAAAGTGAATAGAACCGTTCCAGGAAATTAATTTCTAACAGTCCGGCCACAACAGGGTAGTGAACAGGCTGTTTTTCCTCGTGTCTGCGCAGTTCCCATGTTCAAATCTGGGCTATAAAATGGATGGGTTTAATTAAGGTTATGTTTGTATTATATTCTGTGTTAATTAGTTGTACGGTTATGATAAAGAAGGACTCTTAATACTGTGAAGAACGCTGTTAATACACTTTGAGATTAATGAACAGTCACAAAGGTCTATTTCCAAAAATACTTAAAAGACTTCAACAGGACTTGAATCAAACTCCCATAATGTGGGAATATTCACTGTACTGGACTAATCTACAGGATTGAGCCTACAATCTTATTCATATATATAATGGGGACCAAGATATGGTACATAGAAATATTGGAGGATTAAAAACTCACAAGTACAGAAAAAGACGCGGAAGAAATTTTAGACCATTGACGGTGCATGTACGAAGAAAAGCTGGCCACAGCAAAAGGGATCTTAATGTTCGGATTGTTATTTAAAGGAAAATGTCAGTAAAACTTTGAGTTTATAGTAAGATGCGGGCTTGAACGCCGTATGCCAAACCGTAACATTGCGAGCTGGCCGGGGGGTTGATTTTGTGGGCTTTGGGTGGGTGCAGACTTCAGGATGGAAGCTGATTAAACTTCGGGACCATTGCTAAGCCTTCTAATCTCTTGCGGAACCTGCTTTTTTGAAGATGCCTTCCTGCCTTCCGTCTTTGTCGTCTTGACCTTAGTGTATAGGTGCGGATTTAGCCAGTACTTTTTTGGCTACAGAAAGATGTTATCTGTCAGGAGTAATCAAACACCACCCCATCAAGTATGCTGGGGAATGTAGGGAAGACGGGAAAAGGCAGGGAATAATGATTTCCTCTCTGGGATTCTATCTAATAAATGATGGTTGGCGACTATCAGCTTAATAATCCCATTCATTGATGACATTTTTTTTTTTTTACTTGTGTCTTTACGCCTCGTCGACGTCGAGGTCATTGGAGGCGGGATGTGTCTTGGGACAAGGAACTGGCAGGAATTCGGCCATGGCCTTTTGAAGGAAGCATCCCGGCATTTGCCTGGAGTGATTTGGGGAAACCATGGAAAACCCAAATCTGGATGCACGGACGGAGATTCGAACCGCCGTCCTCCAGAATGCGAGGCCAGTGCGTTAAACATTCACCCTCCACGTTCGGTTTCATTGATCACGGAGGACTGTGCACAATACAATTGAGAGCGCGATCTACAAGGATACCCCCGGTAGCCTTTGTAGCCTAAGATTCGACTGCGTGTTTTCTACGTCCATCTGTTATTTTATTGAAATACAGTTTTTATATATAATTATTAGTAGCAGAATACGATTCTGCCTGGTTTCCCATCAGAGTATGGCCTCAAATATTTTTAATTAAATTTTCAAAACAATATTTTTTTAAAAAAAATTCGTTAATTTGTTTTTCAAATAAATTATAATTCATTTAAAGAGGGAGACATTTAAAGAACATAAAAAGTTTTGCGTTGCCTACGTAAAAGTGGCTGCAAGTTGTGGTAAGAGCGAGAGAGTCTGTCAGACGATGTGGTGCGCTAACTTTAACAACTGGAAACCCCTACTTGCGCTCACTTTTACATAGGCAATCCTAACTTTTTATGTTCCTTTCATGTCTCTCTTTGAAATTAATTACATCTTCATTTTAAAAAACAAGTGAACGAAATTTTTTGAAAATTTAATTATAAATACTTGCTGCCATATTTTTTACAAACAACCCGGAAGAATCGTAAAATTATACATAAAAATTGTATTTCAATCAAATAACAGATAGACGTAGAAATCATGCAGTGGGATCTTGGACTAAAATAACCAATAATAACTGAACTAGCTTCTTATATTAATATAACTGAATACTAGAACTAATTGAATGGAGAACTGACGTGATGGTAGCATGGGAGAGAGGCAAAACTTACGAGACACTATTTTTTTTTTTTTTTGTAACAGTTTAACGTCCCTTTTTAACAACGTGGTCTTTAGAGACGGGAAAGGATGGGGGCAAGGAATGGGAAGGAATTCGGCCATGGCCTTTCGAAGGAAGCATCCCGGCATTCGCCTGGAGTGATTTGGGGAAACCATGGAAAACCCAAATCTGGATGCCCGGACGGGGATTCGAACCGCCGTCCTCCCGAATGCGAGGCCAGAACGCTATCCGTTACACCACCACGCTCGGTAAGAGACACTATTAGGTTCTTCGGTGGTTTAATTTATATATATTGATTAATTAATAAGTCCACCAAAAGGTGATGTTGAAGATTTGTTTATTTGCTCAAAACGAAGTCAGCGATATTCCCAAGCATAGATACAATACAGAGATGCACTTCTGAGCCGTCGCAAAGATAATCTTCATAAAATCTCTGTGAACTCAACTTGAAAAACTAACTGGATGCATGAATGAAGTCAACTAACTGCTCTGTCCAGCCGATCTGTTTATATAGTCTCTATCGAAATTACGAGAATTCTTCAAAGGCATCCGCCCGATATTTCTTGAACATTAACAATCACTCAAACAATCAAACATATTAAAAACAATCGGAATTAATGCAAAATTACTTAACAACATTACAAAATGATCAGAAATGGTAATTAGAGATACTTAAATACAAAATTATTTGCAGAAATCATCTCAAACTGTAGAAAATTGTCCTGTAGACATTATAACTTACATTAATACATGGAATTACAAACATTTAAGAAATTCTCTTGCACCATTCGGTTCTTAAACATATTAAATGGACTTTAAATAAATTCTTTCATAAAACAAAGTCTATATACACTGATTTACAAGAAATTACAAAACAAACATACCAGATCATATTCAAGCAAACTTTAGCTCATTACAAATACTTCATACAGTACAATACTATTCAAAATTCAGGTATGAGTGCTGTTACAACACGGTTTATCTAAGAATTACCCTATCTTGACTGATTGATATCGCCCGACGAAGTCAGAGCGATACTTGCCCACTGAGACCGTGCACCACCTATGATTTTATCTCACTGATCGGTGCGATTACAATTGTCTCAGCTGTCAGCAGTCTAGTGACGAACAGCTACTGAGGTTGTGCCTGCAATACTGGACTGACTTGCAGTTCAACTAACTTCACAAAATATTGCACCTATAATTTTTCCTCAATATCCTACCTTCACTTTATAAAGAATAAGGTCAGAAAGACCCATGAAAATTATAAGGCAATATTGAAAGCGAAATAATATGCTTTAAATGATGTCAAAAGCAGGAGTTTTTAGAGATTAGTTTTAGAATTTAGTAAAGAGAGAAAAAAAAATAGGATTACAGTGGACCTCCGGTAATCCGACAAACATTATGCAGGGCAGTGTCGGACTATCGAGTTTGTCGGATTGTAGAGCAACTGCCTAAGACCGCTATAGTCCGGAATTTTTTACAAAAG
>JARYHS010001764.1:0-31112 GCA_031002005.1 Vandiemenella viatica | reverse complement strand
TTCTAGAAGTTGCTAGCACTTTGGAGTATCTACTGACATCAGCTGCAGTTAACCTTTTGGCCTACAACCTTGTGCGAGGCTTGTGATCAGGTTTTCGAGCAAATACTGGTTATCACGAGCCTGGCCTGTGGTGCATCAGTTGGGCCAAATCTGATTATCATGAGACTGGCACATGGTACATCGGTCAGGCCAACTCTGACTATCCCAACCCTGGCACACAGTACATTGGTCAAGCCAAAACTAATGATCACAGGCCTGGCACACGGAACATTGGCTGGGCCAAAACTTTACTATCATTGGCCTGGCCTGTGGTACGTCTGCCAGTCCAAAATTGACTATAGTAAGTCTAAAACTATTACCGGCCTGGCCCATGGTATGTTGGCCTGGCCAAATAAAACACACGTGTCACACCTGTGGTTTGTTGAAGTGCTCCACTCCAAGTAGTCTCAGTTGCTTGTTATTCTCAACTATGGTCACACATTAAAACATATTAGAAAAATATCCCTATATAATGTATTTAAAAAGAAAATTTTGTGACAATGATAATGACAGTTATGCTGATATTTCATTCAAAGATTTGTTAGATACTTCGGTTAATGATATTGACAGTGTACATCTTGTACGAAAAGGTCGGAAGTGAATAGTTATATCGGATGATATCGATGATGAAGAAGGCATTAATCATCAACTAATAGAGCACTGGGTTTGGAAAGAAGTGAAAAATAACAAAAAAGTCTGCATTTAAACAGAGACTTCTGGCATAAAAGCAACAACCTTGTGCCAGTCAGGAGCAAATAAAAATGAATTAAATATATTTAATACAATATTTGACAATCGGTTCTGAGAAAATACTGTAACAGAATAATCGATATGCGGAACAAATAAAAACCTATCTAAGCCAAACATGAACAACTGAAATGAATTGGTTTCCTGTGGATTGTAATGAAATAAAAATATATTTTGCATTATCCTGTTATATAAAACGCTAATGTCCTCTATAGCTGCTACAGCTATTGGCTAGAGAACGGTCACGTGCCAGCCGTCACTCGCCAATCTACAACCACCATATTACTTTCGTACCACCATCTTACTTTTCGTTTATTTACAGCTAGACGCAGAAATTCATGTAAGGAGAAGGATATTCAATATTTACGCCATTTTATCTGTATCAGTTAGATGCAGAAATTCATGTAAGGAGAAGGGATGCAATATTTACAATATTTTATCTGTATCAATTATAAGGACGAGGTTAAACAATAACCTAAGTTTTGGCAGACGGTAAGAAACAATGAAGTTTATTAAAAACTAGGAGAAATGTAATGCGAAATTTATTAGCCAAATAAATAACAGTATCCGTTTTCGAAATTATAGTCTCCGTCATCTAAAGTGAAATGCATTTATTTTAAAATCCTAACCAAATAGTCTGATAATCTAACCAGAGTAACGTATTCATATAGCAAAAGATATCATTAAAGATGACTTATTCGTTTCTCCTAATAAGCTTTTCCATAATAAATTCCTACTACCATTATATACGATACCCTTAGTTTTTTATACATGTGTTAGCTATTAAATGAGATTTAAGATAACTTTTTTATCAGACTTAAATCATCAAGGATATGACTATTTTCTGTATAAGCGATGTGACACTCGCATTTCAGCAACGATATTATTGCCGCAAAATAGCAGTGAGCAGTGATATTAGAAATACTGAGAGCAGGGAAAAAAATTAATGCAAGACAATTATATGTCACAAAGTTACAATCAGTACGTTCGTTTAAATTTACATATTGCTTTTTATTTATCTACGACAACCAGATGCAGAAATTAATGTAAGGAGAAGGGTTTTCAATATTTACGCTATTTTATTTGCAGCAGTTGTAAGAACTAGGATAAACCGTAACCTAAGAATTTTTTTGACACAGGATAAGAAACAATGAAGTTTATTAAAAACTCAGAGAATTGTACATACGTAATCGCGAAATGTATCAGTCAAATAAATAACAGTTATTCATTTTCGAAATTATAGTCTCCGTCATCTAACGTAAAATGAATTTATATATGTCAAATCCTAACAAAGTGCTCTGCTAATCTAACCAGAAAAACGTATTCATATAACGAAAGGTATAATTAAAAATGATTCTTTTCCTTACTAGCTTTTCCAGAATAAATTCCTACTACCATCATTGATGATACCCTTAGTATTTGATAAACGTGTTAGCTATTATTTTTTTTTTTTGTAACAGTTTAACGTCCCTTTTTAACTACGTGGTCTTTAGAGACGGGAAAGGATGGGGGCAAGGAATGGGAAGGAATTCGGCCATGGCCTTTTTGAAGGAAGCATCCCGGCATTCACCTGGAGTGATTTGGGGAAACCATGGAAAACCCAAATCTGGATGCCCGGACGGGGATTCGAACCGCCGTCCTCCCGAATGCGAGGCCAGAACGCTATCCGTTACACCACCACGCTCCGTGTGTTAGCTATTAAATGAGATTTAAGATAACCTTTCTATAAGCTCAATTCATAAATGGCAATTCTACAATGATATTCTTGCAGCCAAATAGTGGCAAACAGAGATATTAAGAGATTATTTACACAGTTAAATAAATACACAACCGCAAGGTCTCTGCTATTGGTAAATTTCAAATTTCATTCCGGCCTATGCTCAATATTAATTTAATTAAAACTTTCGCTAATGTTGCTGCTTGATTAAAGTTTATTTATTAGGGTTTATTTACTTTTTGCATGTTTTACTGAACACTTTCGTTAGTGGTATTTGGTCACGTTTATCTGTTTTTGATATTAAACTTTCTGTCATTTAAAGTAAAGTAAAGTAAATAAATCGTTATTACTGGAGATCACGGTTCCACCAGGAATTGCCGTGGTAAAACGCAAGACTCCTCCAGAAATACATTTAACCGTATTATGCTGTAATACAACCTAATTCCTGCTTGAAAGTAATGCGTCTTGCGATTGACTACAGAAGTATAATGATGTAATTACTGAATGTAATTTGGCGGAATCGCGATCTCCAGTAGACCCGATCATTATTCATTTTTCCTTACAAACTTTTCCTGGATAAATTCTTACTACCACCATAGGTGATACCCATCATTATTCATATGAGGGTAATAGAAGCTATGAATTTCGAACGCAATATTAGTGGAGGTTGAGGTTAATTTGACTAGAATCGCAACTGACACATTTTGTTACAGCATAATTCACTCTGAAATGGGTTTTACAAACCAATTAAACTGCTTTCATAAGCGCCATGTTACTAAAGGTATTAATTAATGCGGGTGGAAGTAGTTCCATATTTAACATGCTGAATTGTGCATGGATCAGGAATAAAACTGATATTACATGGATAGCAAAAATGTTTGGGGATCATGATTTTATTTAATTTCATTGGTTCTTTACTTCCGGTATCATTAATTCAGTATAAGTTACTACTGTATGGCTATGTTAACTGCATATGAAATATGTGGAACATTGCATAATCAAGGCCATTAGCATTATGTAATATCAATTCTGTATAATTAACCAACTGCAAAAAATGAACTGTCAGAATATTGCGTTCAAACCGTCATTTTTGACGGGCTTGAAGCTAGTCTAATATTATAATAAGCAACTCTGGGTCATCTATGATGTCACGCTTTACACCACTGTTCTACCTTATGCACGTTATTTAATAACATTTCTAAGCATCCGCAAATAAGTTAACTGAAATAAAAATATGTATTGTATTCAAATCGACATATCAATCGCTTGTTATTCTCAACTATGTTCACAAAGTAAAATATATTAGAAAAATATCCCTATATAATGTGTTATATTTACGTATTATTGTTTTGATATATAGAAGTACTCCTTAAATTCTTTGTCCATAGATATGTAGGATAAAAGATTTAAGTTTTGAGCATCAATGTTAGCAAAAATTTTGATTAGATTGTTACTTAGCATGGATCAGAATTACAAAACTAGCATTTGAGGTTACAGCAGAGGGCATGAAATTTAGTTTTTTTTTTTTTTTTAATAATAATTTAACTGAGTCCTATTATTGAAATCGTAAATCATTTGAATGGAAATAGTTGCACAATGATCGCGATCTGTGCAGTCTAGACTACAATTAAAACAGATATTACGAGTCATAATGCAAGTTTATAAGATTTTGCTTTCACTGAGCAATATTACTGAGGCTATTATTTCAGTAACATGTAATTGTGTCAGGGTTGTTACACAATCACTGGGACTCCTCAAGGAATTTTGGTTTGGTCTGAAAACTGTTGCACACATTCGTTGGGTGATGTTATTTAATATATGTTGCTCTTAGAGTTGTAAAATATACCATCCTCACAAAACTTCACTTGAAAAGTGCCGTAACGTTAAGAAGTGAGCTACAGGGAAAAGGCATATAGCGATATATAATGATGATATAAATGATAATGCAAACGTTCCTTCGACTATATTATTTAGTAATATGTTTCTATTACACCCATCAAGATAGTATATAATGCACAAACTTAAACAAAAAAGAAAAAATGCTGTAACATTACACACTAAGCAATTGGAGCATGACATTTGCTATAAGATGCAACCTCCAGCGATACTAATATTATGTGCAACAAAATGCATCAATGACCAACAACGATGAAAATCAAACCAACTTAACTTAATAATAAAAAGAAAGTCCATTAAGCTGCAAAAGCAAGTGGCTATGACCATTCTGGTCCAGGCTACATTCTATCCTATCCACAGGCACCGCTAACGATTCTGCTTGAAAATCATGATAAGTCCAAATTTCTAGCGAATTATGCTTTAACAACAAGAACCAAATGCCATTTTGGTACAGGCTGCATTTAAACTATAAAAACTAAATTCCTTCATTCGCTAACGGCTCGAAGTTTTTTGTGTGTAATTTGATTCATATTTATATTGTTGATGGCTGTGATAGCAACACATTCCCGAATAATATCACTCAAAGAATGTGTACATGATCATTATACTTCGCTATAAGGATTCTCCCAGTCAGTCGCGGTAGAGCATTACGGAACTTTTTGAGTGAAGTTTGTGAGATATGTATATATTTTACAGCTCTAAGAGCAACACACATTAAACAATATAATCTATCACACGTGTGTAACAATTTTCAGACCAAAGGGACCATTCCTTTACGAGTCCCAGTGATTATGCTAGAGCCCAAATTTATAAAGCTATATTGCCACTAAAATGTGATATAGTACATGTATTAATATGCGTGAGAATATGTATTAATATGCATGAGATTGAAGTATTGTTTTTCTGGCGGCAAGTTTAGCGTAGTATGTGGTTAGGTTGAAATGCAACCTGAATCCGGATGGAAAATGAAACCTTTTGCCACAGCGCAAGGCACTAGGAATTATATTGAATTTTATTTTATAACAATTCTATTTAGTTAAGCAATTACTAAGAAATGAATTGTCAGTACACTGAAATTATTATTTAGTTTGAATGAAAGAAGTTCCAAATTGATCGCGATCTATGCGGCCAAAACCACAATTAAAACTGATATTATGTGACATAGGGTAAGTTGTTAAGATTTGTTTTTAGCATCCTTGGTTTTCACTGGGGTCATTATTTCAGCCACATGTAAGCTGTGTTAAAACATCAGGTAATAAGAAAGAAAGGTATAAGAACTCGTGAAGTTTTTGGATCACGTTTATATAGCAATGCATGATGACATTGATATGCGATACAGGGAATGTATTAACTAGCGTGTGATTTAAGCTTTGTTCTTCTAGCGGCAATGTTAGGAGAGTTGAGGTTAGGCTGAAATGACAACTGAAGCTTTTTGCTACAGCACAAGAAATGATAAATTACAATGAGCTTTATTTTATAACAATTCTATTTATTTAAGCAACTGCAGAGAAATAAATTACTATAACACTAAGTTAAATCCGTCATTTTTGACGGGCTTTGGGATTACTCCATAATAATGCCTAAGGTGGGGGGGGGGGAGGGGAGGGAGAATTCAAATGACTTGGCCTAACAGGGCCATTATTGATGCACCTATATTTCAAAAAAGATTTCTGCAAATTACCAGATGTTTGCATTTTGAAAATAATAATATGGGGGACAGTACAGATAAATTAAGTAAACCAAAACCTGTGATCTATTTTTTAATGAAAAATTTAAAGAATTATATGAAACAAGACATTACTATATATGAATCAATCATGAAATATAAGCAACAAATGTCTTACAAACAATTTAACCCATCAAAAAGGGGCAAGATTCGGCATTAAATTTTACAAAATGGAAGAGTTAGATTCTTAATATTGTTACAACTTTAAAATATATACAGGCTGTGATAAAATAAATTGTGATGATGGCACTTCTGAAAGTGTTATCAAATGAGCTATGAGTCAAGTGTTATACGGATGACATGTTACACACAGATAATTGGTACTCTTCACCAGAATTATTAATGACACTTTCACACCATAATAAAACTAATGTCATTTGCACGATACATTTTAAAAGAAAGAACATGCCAAAAGATTTCTGTAAAGAAATACTAAAAACGAGAGAATATAGAATGAGAAGTAGTAATGGAATACTGGCTTTAAAATGGAAAGACAAATGAGATGCGTATATTATGTCTACAAACACGAAACAGCAGAAATGACTGCACAGGGCATATATCAATTCAATCATACTTCAAAACCAAAATGTGTCCATTTAGTACAACAAAGGAATGATTGGTACCGATCAGCAAGACCAGATGCTAGCATGCTTTTCAATCATAATCTGAATATCTGAAGGACACAGAAAAATTCTTTTATATGTTTGATACTGCACTTTTTAACTTGTACATTTTGTTCAACAAAATAAATATCAGAAAAAAAGGGTTACATAGAATACAGGATTGAAATTGCTGAATCTCTACTGAAGCAACAACTGATATGAAACCAGCCTATAAAGAATGAGGACGATTATCATACGAAGATTTACTAGAAAGACTGCACCTCAGTTTCCTAAGCATATTGACCCAACACCATTAAGTCAACAGCAAGATTCCATATAGTTTGTACAAAAAAAAAAAAAAAAAAAAAAAAAAGAAGTAGGGAAACAATGTGGGAGTGCAAAAGATGAAAAGTTCCTTTACATGTACCAGTATGTTTTGAACAGTTGAAGATTAATTTTTTTTGTAAAAATGCTAATTGGGTGCAATGAGAATTTATTCAAAAAATGGACTTAAAGGTTATTGATTTATTCTTTATTTCAAGATAGTAAACCTTCTGTAATATATTTACTTCAATAATTAACTTCATTTTTTTGTTTAATTTAACATATAATTTAGTTTTAATTATTTGTTTGACTTTAATTTTTCCACTAGTATTTTTGTAATTTATTAAAATTAAATTTTCCAGAATTATATTTTTCTAATAGGTATGTCACCCCATGTAAGCCATGTGCAATTGGTACAACATAAGATAGATTTGTCGAGCCATTCCAGGCTCAATAGTTCTGTTTATGTTCTGGGACCACGCAGATGAATCTTAAATCATAGGGCAAGGGGTTAAAGATATGAGGATAGATTCAAATAATTGTTACAGTACTATGTTCATACTGTTATGTTTTTATAAATGCAAGAAATGCATCAGCTGCAACTATTCATCAACAATTGATGCAAGTATATCGAGACAATGTGGTATGTTGGCAATATAGCAAAATGGTGTGCAGAATTTCAAAGAGACTAAATGGAAACAGCTGACTAAGCTCGGAGTCACCAACCCATGACAGTTACCACAGTAGAGAACAAATCAGCATGCGATACTGCAGAACATTAGAATCATTATAAATGAACTTATCCATGACCTGGGTCCACAGTTGGAATTTCACAAAATGTATTCCACTTATTGGAAACCAGATTTCATGCGACTGACATAAAAAAAAAACTTGACACATACCTTGAAAATGTCTGAATCACTGTAGAGCAGAATCTAAAGTGTGGTATGTCAAAAACAAGACCATAACATTTGAGAAGTATGCCTTGGAAACTTTTGATATGCCCCTCGCTTACTCAACTGACATGCTTTAATTCATGATTTAACCAGCTTACTTCGAATAGCAATAATTGGGGAACAGACGAAACTCCCACATAAATAAGAAAGGTAATGGACATATTCACCATAGCATTTTCAACTACTGCTGCTGGTGAGTTGAAAGTTCAGGTGATTCATTAATGTTATTGTAAACACTATGATAAAATAATAAAGAGGAATTTTAAACAACTACATCATATCATTCACAAAGCAAGGAGAATAATGAACAGAAAAAACTGATATGAATGACTGTCAGGCCACAGGGCTGCACTGGGGTTATGCAACACTTTCACCTAAACTGTGAACATTTAAGTTCATGACCATGCGTAGCCTTCTGGTACCTATAATATTAAATAGATTGGCCGCCACGCATTCGTATTAAACTCCAAATGCGAAGGGTAATTGAAATAAAGTCACTTGACACAGTTTAAGAGTAGCAAAATACTTATATTCTTGAAATTACTTCACTCGTACATTGTCGGTACCAGATACGTGAATAAAGCATCGAACAACAGTTTCTTTGAAGATCACAGGTTAAGCATATTACTACGAGAAGACAAAAATTCACAAAGTCTCCCTAACATTAGTGAGTATTACGGCATGTTGGAATTTGCCTAAACTTCTACCGCATGGAACAATTTGCTCCGCTAACTAGTGCGGAGTTGCGTGATCACTTCCCGGCATAAGAATGAGACCAAGTTACTTCTTTGAAAATCTAGAGAGTTATGCAATCACTTTCCGGCGTAGGAGTGAGACCATGAGAGCTGGCTGCTAGATCCTTTTATAGACTTCTCAAAGCCTATGATGTCAGCAACTTTTTCTTTAATTAATACCTCCAAAAGTACTAAATAGTTTAACTTGAAATTTTTACAGGGACTTTCTATTGTCATGTTCTATCTGTTTTAATTTAATTTGACATTCAAAAGGGTTTCTATAATCTTAAGATTGAAGTCTACCACGTGACCAACTTGGCGGACTTTTTACACGCTCCATCAACAATCAATGACAATCCATCTTTAAAAACTTAATTACCAGACAAATGCTTAAACTTTTTACTGTAACTATTATATATTCATAATCGTCTTGACTTATACTATCTACTTATATAAATTTCAAATTAATATTCCTTTTAGTTAAAAAGTTCATTTTTCTCTTAATTAAAACTGCTAATTAAATTTTGCCAAATTATTTAATTTTACTACCAAAATACTGAGAACAGTGCTGACTATAGCTGGTGATAAAAGCTCAGCTGTAGTTTTACTCAATTTAAAGTTATTTCAAATCTTAGATTTTTACTTTTCTGATTGCGCGTTTCAAAACTTGAACAAACTGAATTATCTCTTAAAATAAACTTTTCTCGATATAATAAATACACTTTAAAATGATTTTTATGGCGAATCCTCATTGTGGGAAAGATTACAGGAAAATTCCTTCAAGTTGACAATTACTCTTCTCGAAATTTCTAAGTCCAACATAAGCAACTTTACAATCGCTCTATAGAATATTTTACTACTGGGGATAGCCAGTGGGAGTGCTTTTGGTGAACTAAAGGGTACCTAACATGACTAATCTCAAAAGAGAGAGCATAATAAAACTTTGAGCTATTGGCATTAATATGTTAAAACAACCTACAAAATATATGAAAGAGTTTTAAATATCAGATTGGAAGTTACCGCTAAAGATACATTTTCATAACATTTTGTGGCTTCATAAGAGGGTATATAATGCAGAAACCAGAACATATAGTAACAGATGGATCAGTAACTGGTGGAAGGAGTAAAGTAGTACATGGAACGGAAAAGATGACTGTCACCATAAGCTGGCACTTGATTCAGATGCAAGGGAGTGGGAAAATTTTTGTTTACAGGTAAAGGAGTCAGGTGCTGGATTAAATTACAAAGGGAAATGTATATGCATATGGCTTTATTGGTCAAGATATCCCTGAAGGTTCTGGCTGCCGAATTACAAGTGTTTATTCAATTTGTGATGCATGCACACACTTTGCTGTGCCTACCCTAGCCTAAACAGGTAATCCTACCAGATTTAAGGGATCTATTTAACGATGGAAGTGTTCTGGTGTACTTGATGCTACACAGCCTGCTGTGGTAAATTTAGTTTGGGTAGACAGCCTTTGAAAATGTCTGGCAAGTCTGGGGTTCAAGCCAGGGTTCTTTCATTCTCCAGTCAAATGCCTCAACCAATGAGCCAGCAAACCACTTGTTGCATTTGATCATGGTACAATTAAACAGATTCAATAAAAACTGCGGCCACCTAAGAACACAGTTATCTCTTGTTTAGTTTTATTCTATAATATGGGTTCTTACATAAGGGAAAAAAAAGGAAAAAGTTTGTTAGGCTTTCACAGTAAAAACGTTTATTGCAACCTCTTGACCAACAATAAACTATAACGTTATCAGACTCCACATCCAATGATGCAAGTTCTCCTTAAAATGCACTTATACAACGAATTTATGTATACAATCCATTCATATCTCTCTTCAACATTCATTCAAATTCCCCTGAATATCCTTTTTGTGGTTCAGTTAATTAATCTGAATAATTACTCCAATTAAAATAAGCTTGCCTGATAACACCATTAGTGGCCCAGCCCATAACTATAGAAACTCAAAATTCTCTTAAGAACAAACAAAATGAATCTAGCTATATGCTAGAGAATACACAAAACATTGTGAAATTAATATTGGAATTAATAATATGGTCTGAAATAAACTAACTTAACATATTAACAGAGATGTACAAGATACCTTATAAATACAAGATATACTTTTAAGTAATGGATTTGAGATATCAGATAATTTTGGGAATGGTATTTGAAATACGGGATACAAAATACGCATTTTCTAAATCCTTTTTCCAAAATAAAATACTTTTTATATACTGTATTTTTTATTATTTTGAAACATGATCCTTCATCTTCGATGTACAAGAAGCTCTTTAAAATTTTAATTAGACTTAGGTAAGTTAAAATCAGTTCTCCAAACACCTGATCCCTCATTTTTCTTTGATGGGATCTCATTATCATTCGCTGCACAGGGGTGGAACTCGACTGACAGGTGTTATGTTTTAAAAACTTTTTATTGTTGCATAAACATTTAAAATTTTTAGGAGGTTGTCCTTATTACTTAAGTATTGAAGTATTTCTAAGCCAGCAATGCTGCCAGTAGATTCTGTGTTGTCGCTACTAGTAGCATTAGCAACAGAGGAATCGGAGTCCTATAAAAACATAAAATAAGATTCATCTTTTCTTTTATGTCCTCTCCATTGCTCTTTAAAGCCTCCAGTTTTTTGTTCAGATCAGTCAATTTTTGTGTTTCAATCAGGATATGTTATTTTATACATTTTTAAAAAAATACTTCTGATACATATTTCATTAAAAGAACGGATGGGACTCTTGAGTTTAATATTGCATCGCAAGTTCAAACTGCAAATACTTTCTGAGAGTTTGTTCAGATTTTCTTCGATGACATCTAATGGAGTGCTGCAATATTTTATATTTTCCATTTTAAGACATTTAACCATATGCTGGACTCTCAGTAGTTTGGGTATTAGACAACTGTATTAGGTGTCTTTATGCCCTTGCAGACTTTTAATAGCTTCTGCTATTGGCTTTGAACAGTTCACATATTCAAATAAATGTATTTCATGGTCCTTAAAGGAAGGTGTTTTTAGGATTTTCATGGTTTCATTAAGACGCTCTGTTGCTGCTAAAAGGCCTTTTTATAATTCCATCTGATTTTACATGGAGAAGTTGACGACTCTCCTATCAATGCCAAATATAATTCACATGTTTTTGGTGATGTAGAACAAATTCCAGGGTGTGCTTTCCCATCACGCATTTGCAATAATTATCCCTTTGATATTTTATTTTTATCCCTCCTTCATCAACCCATAACCTAAATACAAGCACAGTCCTAACCCAATCATAACTGGAAGTGGGATCCCTTACAGCTTTTACCAAAAACTCAGAAAGTAGAACCTTGCCCCTTCTATTTAGTTGTAGGCCACGCCTCGAGATACCCCACCTACCAATAGTGTCCGCAGGCACAACTCCCAAGACAGAACAAATGCCTTTCCCAAGTAGTAACTCCATTTCCACATTGACCTGCCTCACAGCGTGTCTCTACTGTGGTCGTTCTTTATGAAATCCCAACAAAGTGATTCTATATCCTCTATTACCTGCCCCGATGTTGCACTATGTTCGAAAAAGCTTGTGACCTGGTAGCCTGTGTGTAATCGATCCTCCAGAAGAGGGTCTACACCTGGCTACTACCTAAAACCAGAATCCTTTTATTCCTAGCTTTTCCTTCCATGCCTCTATTAACAAAGGTCTGCTGCACCTTACCTACTCCTACATCTATATGAGGCTTTTCCTCATCTGACTCAGGTAACAGATCAAATCTATTTCTCTCTACAATTTCTGAAGTTTCTGTCTTCTTTATTCTGTTAATCATGTTTCCCATACAACCTGTTATCATCTCCCAATCATCCTCCTCACTAAATCCACCATCTGCAATTTCTGCCTTCATTAGCTGAGCCTTCACAGGCTGAGATCCCACCAGTTGAGCCTTTTCAGGCAGAGCCTCCATGGACAGAACCTCCACAGGCAGAGCAAGAGCATCCACAAGCACAGCTTAAAGGACCCTGACCCTGTCTAGCAATTCCCTGATCATTTCATCCTGCCCTGAAATTTTTCTATCACAATCTGAAAGCTTCCTATTCGTTAAATAGAGTGAACAATACCATGGAAGAATCTCATTTAGGCATGATTTTCCCAAATAAAACCTACAGGTACCTTTTACATGAACCTTAATGATTAATTCACAATCTATATATCTATAAATGAGAAAACGAGAAAGTTCGGATGTGTGTTTGGATGTACGTCTGGAATCTATAACGTCATAATAACTCAACATATTTAAATGAAATTTGGCATGAAGTCAGTTAATTGCGTGCGAAGTGACATAGGATAAATTTTATCCCACAGAAACGCATATTTCTTTTAGAAATTGCCATTAATATCAACTCGCAAACAACAAAGAGTTTCCTACTTCGTAGACAGCCGTGCAACGTTTACTCTTTGCTTTTTACATAAATCGCAAACACTACTTTTCAGAAATAAAAGTGAAATCCTTCTTACATATGCAAGTTTGTGTTTAGTTTAAAAGCCATAAAACTGATGCACTTGACAAACAATAGTTTGGAAGCAGGAATTATAAATATGTACTTAACCTTAAATTAAGAAAAGGTAGGTACTGTTGTTAAGTTCTCAAAGAGATGTTTTCATTTGCGTACATAAAATAGTATGACATATCAAATAAAACATCATAATTGAAAAAAAAGCAACGTAAAATGCTATGAGTATACCAGCACGAAAGTCGGTTCACTAAAAGTGCAAAATTTCGTAGTTCTATCTCGGTTTAATTTATTTCCTCTTTCTTCTTTCTTACTAAACAGTCAGCGAGTAGTTTACGTCGCGATACATCACGTCACACCGTTACGTAGTGCTTATTAAAGTTTCTTAAATAACTGATAACTAAATTCCTCTTGCCTTTTGCTGTGACAAGAAGGTTTTGTTTTCATTCTGGTACAGGCAGAATTTCAATCTAACCACAATCTCCGTTAATATTGTCGCTACAAAATCAAAGCCTCAATAACAGGCGCATTGATACAATAATTTTATCTTAGTTATTGATGTGTATCGCGACGTAAACTTGAACCTGCAGTCACAGCATTACAAATTATTTTTGCCGAAATTTAAAACTTAACTAACCCTTTTTATTTTTTGTTCAGAATTTTTGTACAAATAATAGAGACTATCATTCACGAAACTGCTTTTTACTTACTGTTCAATATTCTGCAAATATCTATCGAATGCTACACTTAAAACGAATATATTCAATGGGCTAATGTAGAAACTTATTGTTTCATGAAGTAACAGTGGAAGTCGTTTACAACACAATACACAATTTACACGGAGCATATGAAAGCTGCTTACTTATTACTAATAATAACTAAGTTCCTACTGCCTTATGCTGTAACAAAAATCAATCTGGTCCAGGCATCATTTCAACCAAACCACTACCTCTGTTAATATTGCCGCTACAAAGTCAAACTATACAAACACACCTCAACATATAGAATGTAATTATACACCTTACTAAATCACGAGCAGTAACAGTCACTTTATCGAGATGTTAACTTGACCAGCAATATTAACGAAAGTTGTCTTAGAGTTGTAAAGAATTATGGACTTTCCGTTGTACACTGTAAGTTACAAGCATTTCAGTATAATTTTTTTAATTACGTTACTCCAATAACTGTCATGATACTGATGACATACTTCATGCGGATGATTTTAGTTTCAGATGTGTTCAGTATTTAATTTACTGCGCTTTCACTGTTCATTTACTATCTCGATCTGAAATGAGTCAAGTTTTTTTGCCATTCGTAACGTCACTAACATGGAATAGTTAATGCATTAATGCGCGAGTGATATAAGCTTTGATTTTCTAGCTGTAATATTAGAAGAGTTGTGCAGCCTGGGCCAGAATAACTGAAACATTATTAGTTATTTTATGAGCGTCATTTTAGTGATGTCGTGTATTGTTTTGTTCAGATATTGTATCAAAAGATTTATAATAAGCTTAGATGATTTAGCAGAACACGCGGCGATGCCCGAAGTAAATTTTTGAAATTTATAAATGTTTTGTGAGAGTCCGGTCTAAGAGACAGAACTGGAAAGGGTAGCCGAGTGGTTGATTTGCGGACGTCTGATGTGGCGGAAATCTAGCGGAGAGTTTACTAACCTCGTGGCGTTTGTGTAGCTGAGAAATCTCTGGTTCTGTTGATGCGAAGCTCTTCTTTCCAGTCTAGTGGGCTACTAAAGATGATGTTAGGTCAGGAGTTATTTTGACTACCAGCTGATTAATAGGTTCAGCAAAACCCAGGATAAGGAAGACTAGCTCGTGTTAAGTGGCTAGTTGAGGATCTATCCTGATAAATGATAACAGGCGGCTAACAGTTCACAGAATCCCATTTAATGGCCAGTAAAGACTGTAGATAATACAGTTGATAATATGACCTGCAAGGATCTGTCCGGCTACGCCTATGAACGATGCTTCTGCATGTAATTGAAGTTAGACTGGTTGAAATGGACACTGAATGGCCGATGGAATGCATGGCCCCCATGATGTTACGAAGGCCTACATGGTGTACAGACTGAAGCTTGAGAGAGTTGGCCTAGCTGTTAGTACCCATAATGACTTCGATGAAAGCTGCTCGCGGACTGAGGACGAGAAATATATCTTTACTTCGGAGGTAGACCCATTGACGTCATTAACCAGTTCAAATCGGTGCTGCTGCTGCTTGACTCAGCGCATCAGCAGGTTTTGTGAATAACAAGTCCACGCTGAGCTAGCGCTTGCAAGCCTGCTTGCTGCCTCTAACTCCATCGAATATTACATTATTAAAATCTATAATTATTACAAAATAAATCCCTATGAATCAAATACGATACTGGACACTCCTCCCCCCTTAAGCCGTCGTTACCCCGGGACGACGTCAGAACAAATGCCCTAAAGTGCTGGGTATATAAACTCATTAGTCTTTTACTCAAAATGAAATGAAATCTTATATATATATAAAATAGACGTGTTTTTTCCTATATTTTCACTTTTTCAGCCACCACTACCTTGCACAGATCTGATGTTTGTTGGTGGAAGTAGCATGGAGTTTCCTGTCGTGCACAACGTTGGCCGAATGCCGATAGCTGTGGGGATGTGGGAGATATAATGATTAAAGTTGGTCAGTGCAGGGCGTTTTCATATTTCGACCAAAAATTCGTATCTCCGTATACTTCTCTTTCCTGCCACAAATACTAACATAGACCTTTGGTATTGTGTGTGGTAGTAGAATCGTCTTTCCTGTCGTGCACTATGGTTGTTAGATGTCGGTAGCTATGTGGGTGTGGGAGATATGGGGGTTGAAAGTGATCAACCTGTGGCCAATTTCATACGTCTGCCAAAGACAAAAGTGTCATGGTGTATCACTTTTCAGCGAAAACTATAGATCCAGATAACTGGTGTTTGTGTGTAGTAGTAGCACAGAGTCACCTTTCGATCACACAGCGGCCGATTTTCATAAACTGTGGTACTGTGGTAGATATGGTGGTTGTAAGTGGCCGACCAAGGATATTTTCGTATTTCGACTGTCTCCGCATATGTCACTTTTACTGCCACAACTACATAGCATAGAACATTGGTGTTTGTGTATGGTAGTAGAATCGTATCTCATGTAGTGCACTATGGTTGTTAGATGTCGGTAGCTATGGGGGTGTGGGAGATATGGGGGTTGAAAGTGATCGACCTGTGGTAATTTCATACTTCTGCCAAAGACAAAAGGTATCATGGTGTATCACTTTTCAGCGAAAACTATAGATCACAGATAACTGGCGTTTGTGTGTAGTAGTAGCACAGAGTCACCTTTCGATCACAACAGCGGCCGAATTTCAGAAACTGTGTTACTGTGGTAGATATGGTGGTTGTAAGTGGCCAACCAAGGATATTTTCGAATTTCGACTGTCTCCGCATATGTCACTTTTCTGCCACAACTACATAGCATAGAACATTGGTGTTGTGTTTGGTAGTAGAATCATATCTCATGTAGTGCACTATGGTTGTTAGATGTCTGTAGCTATGGGGGTGTGGGAGATATGGGGGTTGAAAGTGTTCGACCTGTGGCAATTTCATACTTCTGCCAAAGACAAAGTGTCACGGTGTATCACTTTTCAGCGAAAACTATAGATCACAGATAACTGGCGTTTGTGTGTAGTAGTAGCACAGCGTCACCTTTCGATCACAACAGCGGCCGAATTTCAGAAACTGTGTTACTATGGTAGATATGGTGGTTGTAAGTGGCCGACCAAGGATATTTTCGAATTTCGACTGTCTCCGCATATGTCACTTTTCTGCCACAACTACATAGCATAGAACATTGGTGTTTGTGTTATGGTAGTAGAATCGTATCTCATGTAGTGCACTATGGTTGTTAGATGTCGGTAGCTATGGGGGTGTGGGAGAAATGGGGGTTGAAAGTGATCGACCTGTGGTAATTTCATACTTCTGCCAAAGACAAAATGTCATGGTGTATCACTTTTCAGCGAAAACTATAGATCACAGATAACTGGTGTTTGTGTGTAGTAGTAGCACAGAGTCACCTTTCGATCACAACAGCGGCCGATTTTCAGAAACTGTGGTACTGTGGTAGATATGGTGGTTGTAAGTGGCCGACCAAGGATATTTTCGTATTTCGACTGTCTCCGCATATGTCACTTTTCTGCCACAACTACATAGCATAGAGCATTGGTGTTTGTGTTTGGTAGTAGAATCGTATCTCATGTAGTGCACTATGGTTGTTAGATGTCGGTAGCTATGGGGGGTGTGGGAGATATGGGGGTTGTAAGTGATCGACCTGTGGCAATTTCATACGTCTGCCAAAGACAAACGTGTCATGGTGTATCACTTTTCAGCGAAAACTATAGATCACAGATAACTGGCGTTTGTGTGTAGTAGTAGCACAGAGTCACCTTTCGATCACAACAGCGGCCGAATTTCAGAAACTGTATTACTGTGGTAGATATGGTGGTTGTAAGTGGCCAACCCAAGGATATTTTCGAATTTCGACTGTCTCCGCATATGTCACTTTTCTGCCACAACCTTACATAGCATAGAACATTGGTGTTTGTGTTTGGTAGTAGAATCGTATCTCATGTAGTGCACTATGGTTGTTAGATGTCTGTAGCTATGGGGGTGTGGGAGATATGGGGGTTGAATGTGTTCGACCTGTGGCAATTTCATACTTCTGCCAAAGACAAAAGTGTCCACGGTGTATCACTTTTCAGCGAAAACTATAGATCACAGATAACTGGCGTCGTGTGTAGTAGTAGCACAGCGTCACCTTTCGATCACAACAGCGGCCGATTTTCAGAAACTGTGGTACTGTGGTAGATATGGTGATTGTAAGTGGCCGACCAAGGATATTTTCGTATTTTGACTGTCTCCGCATATGTCACTTTTCTGCCACAACTACATAGCATAGAGCATTGCTGTTTGTTTTTCGTAGTAGAATCTTATCTCATGTAGTGCACTATGGTTGTTAGATGTCGGTAGCTATGGGGGTGTGGGAGAAATGGGGTATAAAATGGTCGACCTGCGGCAATTTCATATTTCTGCCAAAGACGCATGTGTCACGTTGTATCACTTTTAAGTGAAAACTATCAATCTCAGATTACCGGCGTTTTTGTGTGGTAGTAACACCAGAGTCACCCATCGATCACAACGTTGGCCGAAATTCGGTAACTGTGGGAGTGTGTGAGATATGGTGTTCGAAATTGGTCGATCATGAATATTTTCGTATTTCATCCAAAGACTTGTGTGTATCCGTAAATTTTACTTTGCTGCCGGAACTACATAGCGCAGAAGACTGGTATTTGTGTGTGGTAATAGTATCGAGTCTCCCATCGTGCATTATGGTGGTTAGATGTCTACAGCTGTCAATATGAATACTTTACAATCACGAACGAAGTTGTGGGTACCAGCTATTATATTATAAATGTGGAAGTAAGTTTCTGTCTTTTTGTTACGTTTTGACGACTAAATGGCTATATCAATATTGATGGAATTTAACAATGAAATAGTGTAGGAAGGACACAGGACATTTTTTCGGCATGAATAACAGTTTTAGTCACGAAATTTTAAGAACTTATCGAATGATGAAAGACAGACAGATTCGTGTGTTAGTCTGTAATGTTAGGTTGGTTGCTTAGTCACGCAATCTGTTAGTGTTTGATTTATTAATAAATTTCGATAAGAAACAAAACTTATTATTTAGTATAGAAGTCAATTTTCTCTGCACTGTACTATTCATTTGTGTCTGTATAAAGTTTCTGACACCAATTTGTCTTCCTTTTTGACATGCCTTACGGACGTAAACCTGGCCTAAGGTGCAGGTCTAGAAGACAATGTACTGCTATTAGATTATAAGATTCAGATGCTCATGTTGAATAAAGAAGAAAAAACCAAGCTGAAATAAAGCTGCCATCAGTTAACCCCCCCCCCCCCTTCCACACACACACACACATCCCCGCACCTTCGCTTACTTTTCTGTTTTTAAATATGTTGTAAATTGATTCTCTTCATGAGACAGATTAGATGATAGGATGATATAATGATGGCTTTCCATCATATTATGTCAACTCGGTGTTGTTTGGGACAAATCTTACGTTACTAACAGTTTTCTATATCCAATTCTGGAATTGAAACTCCAAGTCCACGCGTACGAAGTCGCGGGTAACAGCTAGTAATAAAAATAAAACTCTATCTCCGGACTGACCCTTGCAGTTTAAATACAATAGAATTATCAACATCATAAAACCAATTAATGCCGAATAACTCACTTATTCATTGGTTATCGATCAACTTATAAATTAGTCATCAGCACTGGAATTACAGCTTATTCATGAAAGTTAATATGTGATCATTATAAAACATATGCTCTTGAATTCCTAAAAAATATTTAGATTTTATAAATTACTGTTTTAACTTCAACATTTTTTAGTAAACATCAACTAACTGTGTTTACAAAGATTCGTAACAAAGTCACATACGAATTGTACTTGTGTTATTGATTCCATTTATCAAATAGCTTAAATGCTTCTAATCTACTCAAGTATGTAGTCCACCATTTAAAATTAAAATTGAAACATGTAAGTTCAAATAACATTGACAAAAATGTTAAAGTTAAAACCATTACTGAGTAATAGGAAAATGTTTCTTAAATAACTTTCACTCTACTGAAAATCATTGCGAGTGTATGTTTAGAACCTCAGTGATAAAACACAATTACTTACAATTAAATTAAATGTTAAGGAAACAATGTTGTTATAAAATTGTAATTGAGGATATTAGTTCAAGGTTCATGAACTATCTGTAAAACAAATTAATTCCCAATATAGTTATTAAAGTTATAAAATTAAAATAGAAATTAAGTACATCACTATAGAAATAAATTCAACAATATATCGACTGAAATTCAATGCAAAGATTTGAACAGGTATTGGATCAAATGCAATCTGATCAATCCAGTTAATTATTGAACATAAAGTCATAATTAATTGGTATTGTTGGGTAGAACGTGAATCAGTATATGGTAACAAAACTGAAATTTAAGTCTGTCTCAACCCTATGTGTGAAGTTGTATCTAGATATTTTCTTTATAATCAATGTTTTTACAGTTGAAACAAAATAAATAAACTTGCTGGGTAAAAAAAATGTACGAATATAAGTTTTTGAAATATTTAACATTAGACTCAAGGTCATGAAAATTCAGAAACTCTAATTGGTTATTATTGCATTAGGTTGAGCTTCAAAGATAATAAATCTCTTCTATGTGATTGACTGTTGCAGCTATCTGGAATTAAATATTCACAACAAATTGTTTTACAAAAAAATGACTTCAACGGTTGCGAACAATATCTGTCTTCCCATTTGGAAGTTTGATGGTATCATTCACCTTTATCCTAAATCATAGTAGTAGTTATCCAAAATTACCAAACATTACATAATAAGTTAAAATAACAAAAGAATAAAATAGTTTCACAGTTAACACTGTTAAAGAGCTCAATATATTTTTCGGTACTCATATTTGTCGCAGCTATAGAAGCGGTGGACGAAGTCACTTGCGCCGTACGGATGTGAGATCCATTTTCAGTGTGTCAGCATACTTCGCTCCAGCTGTTGACTGGCGCTCGCGAAGCTGAAACATAATCTCGCGACAGAAAACAAATCCTGACAGTTCTTAAATCTAAGACTAGTGAATTCTAGAATCATCCATAGTGTAGCAATTTCTTTTACATTTCTTTTGGAAACAAAAGTAACTGAAATGAACTGTTCATCAAACTGCAAAATTTATAATTTTGCGTGAATACGCCATGCAAACATAGAAAATTAATATTAATAATACAAATTAGTGAAGAATACGGAAACAACGATCACTTAGATTAATAACTGATCCATCAATTAGATTCTGTCGAATATTTATATGTCTATTGATGAGTCTTCGACATACTGGTTTCACGTCTGAAAATCAATCAGACCATTGCCCATTTATGACTAAATCTAAACTATAATTCCCTTTAATTCTAGAACACAACCTAGATTACCATAGCTTCACACATTCTCCCATTTAATTTACATAAGACACTAGCTTGATTGAGTCCTTTTAAGAAAATTTACGTTCTTCAAACTAGATTTCAGAGTTTCATAAAGTTCAAATTACGTTTCTACCACCTCTGATAATATACTAACAGTAAAAAATATGTTTTCTCTTTATTAAAATGAGCCCGTTAATTTTTTGAACTACATTTACCACTAATAATTTAATCTTCACTTAACAAACTTACTTCCGACAGTACATGCTTACAATTTAAGTTGGGTGTGACATTCCCTTTATCTGCAGTTTATACTTACTTTTACGTAATGCAGTTACCACAGTTCTCTTATTTAAGTACATTTTATATTTCATTTTTTCTGGTTTTTTTTTTCTTTTTAAATTTATTGATCAGTTACTCTGATCTTGTGCTCACCGCCTTCATAGGTGTTATATAGCTTTCTGAGTATTTGCTGACTAGATGGTTGTTTAATATGCGACATTATTTGTAATGGGGCGCTACGCTATAATATTATCGTTTTTACGATCTTGGTGTTAGTCAAGCGTGTTACTTGGAACGTATTTAATTTATTCACGTGCATTGCGCTTAACAATGAGTCTGTTATTTCATCATTAATTCACTCGCGCTTTTGGAATTTCTAACTTCGTATGTGCTAACTAACTCATATATTCACCAAATTTTGTTTCACTGTGGTTGTTGCATTAATTTCCACTTGGTATTACCATTTTGGTTCCTTCGACCAATTTCTGCCATACACACATTACTTTTCACACAACACACAATGTCATCTTCGCATTTACCTGAGTGAATGGGTTACATTGTTGTTGCCGATGACAGTTTAACTAATTTTACTTACAATACAGGGTGCTTCCAAAACTAGTTCAGCTCGGCCCTTATGTCCGGCTATTCCATTGGTGCTTCCTCTAAATCCGGATCGCGACTTCCGAACATTAATACACACATATTGACACAACGTTTACAGCTAGCGATTGCACAGATCAGGTTTCAATAAACCGTCGTTTTCTGAATGCCATATCGTTCACTGCTCTCTTACTTTAATTTTTCCGGATTTAGATTTGGTAATTGACCTTAATTTGCCTCCTTCAGAAAACGTCTTTTCTTAATTCGGGGGCGTCCAAGGCCTGAACGACTGCACTGCATGTATTACGAAAAATACCGCTTTATGCGCCGTTCCCAAACTTGATCCGATTGCCAAAATAATATCTACTCGCTGACCGGGTGTATTGAACAACTGTTTTAAGTTGCGATGAAACCATACGATCCCGTTCAAAAACAGAAACAACGTTGTCAATAAACCGACGTGGTATTCCTACCCGTCCAACATTGCATACGCCTTTGCGACATGCTTTATAATAGCACCTTAAACATCCGACACTTTGGTCAATAAATCTTTAATCACTATGCTGCAGCATTACACAATTAATTATAGCATCCCTCACATATTATTCCATAAACCAGTGGACTCGTCGTATTTCGCCTTACCAAACCACTATTTTAGCACATATCATTAGCACGTTACCTTAATTTTTCCACACAACACCTTAGTCATTGTCAGACAGCACTTTAAATTGTCTTACTTATGTCAAACAGCTCGTTTTTTTCAGAATATTCGTGACATACATTGGATTATGCAGTTAGTTATTATCTCTTATGTATTTCTTTAACAATACGGTTAGTCTTACGTTATGATCATTTTTTAACTTGTTAATAGCAAAATTCAGTTTATACCTTAATTGATTTAACGACAGAAAAACACTTTTTACTCGACTTCACGCTTTCTATTTTCGCACAATACATTATCTCGATTTACACTTTACAGATCTTTAGTGTAGATGATTTTATAGGCTTTCACTTACTTAACTGGCATATTTTATATTTACTGTTGATTTTATCTTAAAATAATCATATTTTTGTAGCTTCACAGCGCGTAAAATCAGTGTGGGCAAGTTGATAAATTTCTTCGTAACACATTAACTGAACTTCAACAACCGCAAAACGATTAGGCTTGCTTTTTTTTTTTTTTTTTTTTTTTTTTTTTTTTTTTTTTGGTTTATTACTTTCCTATTTATTGGTTACAAAATTCAGAGATGTATGGTACTAGGTATCAATGCCAGGTACAAGATACAATACACAAAATCAAAGTGTGGTGCAAATACAAAGATTTAAGATACAGACTTCTTGGATGTGAAATACGAAGATACATGCTTCTGTTAAATTCATCATTCACACTGTTCATTTCTTGTGGGCTAGCAGCGTGGTCATTCCGTGAGTTTTGTTTTCTTCAGCAGCTGTCTTCTCCTGCGCTCTTGCTTTTAACCCATCGCATCGAATTTTGCCTTTACACATGCTTGTTAAACATTGTATTATGAAACGTCGGAGGATAACTAAAATCATGTTAAAATAATTTTTGAACGAATGCAATTTGAAGGAGAAATTAAGCTTTTCCTAGGAGACGATGAAACAATAAGATTCTTTTGCTTCGTTACCCGCTTACTTTGTACAATACGCGGTTACAAATTAACAGAAATTTTCGAAATGCTTCAAATGACTTGCACTGTTGATAAATACGTTTTTCCAATAATACATAATATTTGACCTTCCCACCTATTTGAACAGTAGGTTATTTTATATTAATATGCATAAAATATGTAAAAAGACATTAAATATTTTTTTAAATAATATATAATGCTTATTTTTACTTTTATATTACTACTGAGTGAAGGAATAATTTCTGACATTTATATTTTACAGGAATGTGTGTCCTTTTGGTTGAATCAAACAAAATTAAACATTTATAGAATCCGTCGAAGAAATTACCACTTTGTTCGGTGTGCACTCTCGATCAAAGTCGTAAGCTCATTCAACCACGAAATTTACAATATGTTACTTATTTTGACCTGAAATGATTTTAAAATGAATTATTTTCCTTTAAAAATACTGTTAATTCGAAAAACATAAATTTTGAAAACTGTTACACGGAATGATTGACTTTCCAGATCGTGATTTGCCCGTTATATCGACTTGATTCATTAGACCACTTATTAGATTCAGGTTTATCACGCTTGCTACATTTTTAGTTCTATCTACTGAGAGACTTGCGATTTCGATTTCTTGAGATAATGTTTTTGGATTGGCCGCTACAGTGCAAAAACTTTTCATACTTATATGATTTTTAAATATATCAGTTATTATTAAATACCAAATAGAAACCCGTTCGTTGCTCATATTTATTACTTTAATCGTGAATGTTACTTTCAAATTTCGCCTCACTGAAATACTTTTAACTTTGTAAAATCATACGATTTTCACACAGAAGTACATAAGTTTATTGCCACACATGTATGGTTCTAAAACTCACCGTTATGCTGCTTTCTGGACCCTCGTGGACCCCGTGGATCTGCTCGTAGTCGTGAAGACGTGAAGTCTGGAAGTTCTACCGCTGCTGTCTGTGATGCCGCGCCGTTGATATCAGACACTGCGCCGTGTCAGCTCTCTTGCCAGCTGTTGACTTCTCGTAGCTGCTTAAAGCCCCGTCGCTTGTCGATGTAACTTTTACCGTAACTGATAATTACTTGCTTTCGACCATTCCTCTCTTTTGCTTGTCTGCACCATGTCTACTGTTTTGCCATTCAATACTTCACCCAAGATTTCTTCTTCTTGCTACTATGCCGACGTAGGTTTTCCCTTCTAGAAGTCCTGAGTTCGAAGCAATCGAACATTTATGATCACCAGTGTAGGATACAATGATCATATTTCACTTCTTGACACCAGTGTGAGAGTCCTGTCTAAGAGACAGAACTGAAAGGGTAGCCGAGTGGTAGATTTCTGGACGTCTGATGTGGCGGAAATCTAGCGGAGAGTTTACTAACCTCGTGGCGTTTGTGTAGCTGAAGAAATCTCTGGTATCTTGATGCGAAGCTCTTCTTTCCTGTCTAGTGGGCTACTAAAGATGATGTTAGGTCAGGATTATTTTGACACCAGCTGATTAATAGGTTCAGCAACCCAGGATAAGGAAGACTAGCTCGTGTTAAGTGGCTAGTTGAGGATCTATCCTGATAAATGATAACAGGCGGCTAACAGTTCACAGAATCCCATTTAATGGCCAGTAAAGACTGTAGATAATACAGTTGATAATATGACCTGCAAGGATCTGTCCGGCTACGCCTATGAACGATGCTTCTGCATGTAATTGAAGTTAGACCGGTTGAATGGACACTGAATGGCTAGATGGAATGCATGGCCCCATGATGTTACGAAGGCCTACATGGTGTACAGACTGAAGCTTAAGAGAGTTGGCCTAGCTGTTAGTTACCCATAATGACTCGATGAAAGCTGCTCGCGGACTGAGGACGAGAAATATATCTTTACTTCGGAGGTAGACCCTATTGACGTCATTAACCAGTTCAAATCGGTGCTGCTGCTTGACTCAGCGCATCAGCAGGTTTTGTGAATAACAAGTCCACGCTGAGCTAGCGCTTGCAAGCCTGCCTTGGCTGCCTCTAACTCCATCGAATATTACATTTATTAAAATCTATAATTATTACAAAATAAATCCCTATGAATCAAATACGATACTGACAGTTTTATTCAGGTAGTGGAATGGCAGACAAGTGGAGTGGTAATTTGCCGGCAGACATTCAATTGGCAGATTGAGAAACCAGTTATGAAGAAAGAATCAATTACTATTTTAACACTGAAATTTATATTTTAGCGCAGAATTAATGGATCCACACGAATGGACTATAGTAAACTGGTCTACAGGCAATTCAACTGTTTCCACAGATAAAGAAGCCATTACCACAATACCACTGATCATTATAGATAAAAGGATCAATTACTAATATACATACTGCTATATCTAAATTTCTGTTGATGGAGCCAATATATCCTCAAAACAAAATCAATAATCAAAGAGTTAACTCTTTTTTTAAAGATTTTTTTTCTCAGGTATTCAATGCAAATCAAAATATTCATTTTTAGTATTGCAATTTTTTTTAACGGAAATGAACGTTCTTGGGCCGCTTATGTATTTATTTGCTGTTTAGATGTTAATATTTTTTGTTGTTGATATTTAGTCGATTCCGTCAATGTATTGCTAATATTTTGACGTTTTGAGCTTCCATTAATTAAAACTAAATTAATTTTTATTCGCGAGATGAAATTAGTAATTTTAAGAGATGCTGGGTAAACTAAATTCAAATCTTTCAAAGAAATGTGGCTATGAAAATAGCCAAAACCTAGGAGACAAATCCTCAATATTTATATACGGATATATTAAACTGAAAATACTCCTAACAAACAGAATATTTTAATTGTTTTAAAAATTCAGAGAGGTAGTTGTGGAACATGAATAAATTTTTGTTGTTTTATTGCAATATTCATTACTACTATTACTAATAACAATAGCTCTAAAATAAATTGTATGGTCGTACTGAGCTGGTGACAAGGCTTCTTTACGTCTCCGCAATCAGCCCCTTTAGTAGCCTCTTAACATAATCCAGTAAACCTACCGGACATATAGGACCCACAGTTCAACACGGAATCAGAACTAAGTGAGCATTCTGGCGTAATTCACATCACACAACAACCTGTGCCAGAGGTGAAGGTCGAGCTAATGACCTTTGAAAATCCTCGCCGAGACTGTGATTCAAGCTGGGGACTTTTCTATCTCCCAGTTGACGCCCTAAGCACTGAACAACCAGACCTCTCAAGAAAATCTTATATTACAACACTCTTGGCAGTTCTATCATTACCGTGGCGCCAAAATCTGATGATGAATTCTTGCAGAACTCGTACGAAATAAATCGAAAATAAAGAATAAATTTTTTTGATATCTCGCTTGGTTTTCGAGATATAGCATGTTAAAAATCAGCCATAGGTATAGTTCCTTCTGCTTTTGATGTTTTTTCTTCTGGTCCAGGCCGTATTTCAACCTAACAACAATAACTAGGAAAAAAATAAAACACCTATAGTGCATTTCCACCATGTAGATATGGTGGTTTTGGTGGAATTTTTTTTTTTTGGTCCAGGCCGGATATCACCCTAACCTAATCACTTTTGAGATACAATATCTCGAGAACTAAGCGAGATATCAAAAAACTTTATTCTTTATTTTCGATTTGTTTTGTCGAGTTCTATAAGAATCAATCATCATATTGTGGCACCACGGTAATGATAGAATCCCCACACTCTTCAACGCGGACGAAGTCACGGGTAACTGCTAGTAATGCTATATAGTTGAAACTGTAAAGATATGTGCGCGACGAGTGTACCAAAATTAGAAAAACAAAAAAACGAAAATCGACTAAACGGTTCAGGCGAAATTTAGAAAGGCACCTTACTTTTTGAACAAAACTCGTACATCACGCAGCTCTTCGTGCTGTTTATGGAACCAGTCGACCATTAAGAGTTATTTGCCACTTTAGTCGACCACGCTAGCCAGTGTTCCTGAAAGGGGTCAGCATCGATCAATTAGCAACAACCCGTGTGCAACAGCAAAAATGTAAGCTTCTCGTGTGTTGAGCCGGATGGACAACTGCTTTCTTATATGAGAAGCTCACTTTGATGGAATTTTTTTCAATTTACTCACCAAAACTGTGTTTCTTGCAGGACAACAGAGTTTATCAGTAAACCCTGCACTCCGTCCTGCTAACCTAATGTCGTCACCGTTATAACATCTCGCAGGCGGGACATCATAATAGCTTTCCCACATAAAGGCTTCCAGTTACCTTAATTGTCTTTCACAGAAGTTTCTGTTTTTGGTATGTGTTCTTGTGACAACACGTCACTATCGAAACAGCAAATAGTCTTCATTCTCCATAAATAATTGTGTATTATATTTTACGCAGTAATGTAAACTGACTAACTAACCAAAGATATTAGTACGAAGAAGAATGATTAGTTACATGGAGGAAGGAAATATATGGAGGAGAAGTGACGTTAAATCGGTGAAGCAGGCTCTAAACTCTCCCGCATGGCGGCAGCAGCGTTATTGCGCTTCCAAACATTGCAATGTTCCCAGTATATCACGAAAACTAAGCAAGATATCGAAAAAAATTATTCTTTATTTTCGATTTGTCTGGTCGTGTTACATAAGAATCGATCATTAAATTTGACTTTTGCGAAATTTTTCTTCTCCATTTCAACTCAAGAAACCTCACTTTTGATACAGTATATCTCGAGAACTAGGTGAGATATCTAAAAAATTTATTCTTTATTTTTCATTTGTTTCATCTTTTTAAATAAGAATCCATCATCAAATTTGACTTTAACCAATTTTTTCTTCTGAATTTCAACCAAAACCATTTCACATTTGGGACAGAATATCTAGAAAACTAAGCAGAATATCAAAAAAATTTATTCTTCATTTTTTATTTGTCATATCGAGTTACATAATAATCCATCACCAGATTGCGGCATCACGTTTATACTAGAGTCCCCTTGAGGTTTTTATACATATTCCCCGTGTCTGTATGGAAGCGGCCATGCCCCCTCCACTCCGGCCATGCCCCCCCCCCCACTCCTCCTCCGCCCTGCTTCACTTCAATGCGTGGTGAAGGTCTCTTGCGTCGTCTCCATATATTTCCTTCCTCCATGATTAGTTACATGGAAGAAGGAATATATTCGTCCATGATTAGTTACAGTACTATATGCTGACTGATTAACCAAATATGTTAATGAGAAGGAGAATGATTAGTTATAATAAGTTATGGTATTTACAACATGGAGTTTCAGAAAATAAGTTAGATTACTATGCGTAAGTGGCCTTAAACGAAAAGGGCATTAACAGAACCTGGGAAATTACCACCATTCTAAATTCGCAACAGTAAAAAAAAAAAAGAAAAAAAATTGTTTACAGAAATTTCTGTCTCTTTACTGATACTAATCACTTACTTATGTTTATCTATTTATTAGACGTTCCCCAAAGAAAAATTCATAACTACTTTAAAAAGTATTAACAAAATAACCGATAACTATGTTCAAAAAATTTATTAAAATAAAATTTACAGTTTAATTTCTATTGTTGGCTCTTTTTTATGCCGTCCAATCGATAGACGTGGGGAACATGTTGCCAATTTAAGGAGTCCATATTTCTTTTTTCCTGTCGTATTGGCGCTGGGGGAAGAGTGATTGGATTCGACAGGGAGTGCTAGAAAGATTTCCCAAGCGGAAAGAGGTTGGAACGTGACGCTGACCTGCTAGCTTCCCCACCATTTTATTTCAGTATGAATGTGTGGTATTCAATTTGGAAAGTATTTTGCTATTAGCTTGCAATACATGCAGCGTATCTCCACATTAGCGGTTGTTCTGAAAGAATTTACAATTTATAAATAGCAAAAGTAGAAAGATGGGGAAGCTTCACTCAGAGAAAATTAAATTAAAAAACAAAAATGAGAAAATAGGTGTGAAAGGAAATTGTTAAGAGAGCATAGAATCCATTTCAGCTAAATACAATTAAATATTCACAAATTCATAACTAAGTATACCGTATTGCTAATGCTACTTTCTTTAATTCCACATTTGTGGCACTATGGTATTCACGTTTCTATCTCTCTAATGGCAGCTTACAGATATCCAAACACAAATCTGTAAACCAGAAGTTAAGTGAACGATCTGATCTTAAACCGCCTGGAAAGATGATAGCAACACTTGCTTTTATCGTAATGTTTTATCTCTACAAAAGTATGAAAACTCAACTTATAATATTCCTTTTAATTTTCAGGATGGTGGAGTTAAAACTGTTTAAATTTGATTAAAAACAAAGTGATTTTTCCATTACACGATTGGCTTTTTTTATGTACTAGCTGGTGCCAACGACTTCGTTCTTGTTCGTAAAGAATTTTGATTGAGAGCTACCGTCATGTAACCATCATACTGCACGATGGGAGACTAGATGCTACTACCACACACAAACACTAGTGGTTTGCGCTATATAGTTGTGACAGAAAAGTGAAATATACGGAAACATACGGTATGCCTTTGGTCAAACTACGAAAATATTCTTGATCGACCACTTTCAGTTGCTAATATCTCCCACACCCCCACAGTTACTGAAATTCGGCCAAAGTTGTGTACGATCGGTGAATGTATGCTACTACCACACACAAACACCAGTGATTTGCGCTGGATACCTTTGGTTAAAAAATGATACATAGAGACACTCGCATTATTGGTCGAAACGCGAAAGTGCCCCAGGTCGACCACTTTCAACCACCATATCTCCCACACCACTATAGCTACCGACATGTAATCAACTTAGTGCACGATGGAAGACTCTAGGCTACTACCACACAAAAACGCGCGTGGTCTGCGCTTAACAGTTCTGGCTGCAAGGTGAAATATAGGGACACAAACGTCTTTGGTTGAAATATGAAAGTGCCCGAGGTCGACCACTTTCAATCACCATATTTCCCATGCCCCCATAACTAATGACATCTAACCACCATAGCGCACGATGGGAAACTTGATGGCACTATCACATACAAACACCAGTGGTATGCGCTATGTAGTTGTGGCATCAAAGTGAAATATAAGGGCACACATTTCTATCGTCTAAATATAAAAATGTCCTTGATCGACCTGTTTCAAGCACAATATCTCCTACACCCCCACAACTGCCGACATGACACCAACATGGTGCATGCTGGGAGGCTTGAGATAGTACCACACACAATCACCAGTGGACTGCGCTGGGTAGTTTCGGCTGTGGAGTTTAATGTAGTGACTCACATGTCTCTTTTTATGTCAGGCCACCAAT